>JANHAO010004107.1:0-24787 GCA_026873985.1 Saraca asoca
GTATAAGCATTATTTGTTCTTCAATGTAATAGTTGTTCCAGGATCTTTATCAGTCCTGTCGGTCCTTTTGCCAGTGTATATTGCCGTTCAAGAGGCTGTTAGTTGCTACAGCTGCATAAAAGGCAATTTGCAGATTCTTTTACTTGCTACAAAGCTCAGAAGTCTTCTTGTGTTGTTTTGTTGGTTTTATTCTACTTATTGGCTGAAATGGGGGCATCATAATTGAATTCATGAAAATTTCTAGTGAAGATTTTTTTTATGTTATTCACTCTCAACACTTTTTTGTTTTTGGCTTCCAAGAAGCACTGAGAATGTTTTGGAGCTAATTTTTATAATGATTCTTTGCTAATATTTGCCATTATATAGGTATATCCGAACATGAGGTCAGCATTCATTGATATAACCCGAACTGGTGGCTTCCTAGGCTTGTATGCTGGATTACAGCCAACACTTGCTGAGATTTTCCTGTATGCGGGCTTGCAGTTTGGCACCCTTGATACTTGTGGACGTTGGGCCAGAGTAATGTGCCAGTCCCTTCTGTTGATAATGTCATTAAAACTAGTTTGCCTAATTTTACTTTGCATGCACGGGATGTCACTATGAAACTATAGTAAGGTCTGGTTTTGAATTCTCAGGTTCTTTGTTACAAATTATTCTAGCCTGCTTCATTATTGATTAAACTCTTGGTTTATGGAGAATAACACTAATAATTGAAACCATAAAAATGCATCAAGAAGATCTTCCCAGTTCCTTATTACAGGATGAATGTTTGATAGATGTGAGAGTTGCACGTTGTGTGTCTTACTCCGCTTATAGTGTTTGTTCTAATCCTCTGCTCTTGCATTGAAAGCAGTTATCCATGCCTCGTACCTAATATCAGGTTTCAAATTTTGGTTAGTTTAGGATATGTTTATATGTAAATAGTAGCAGAAGAAAATAGGAAACTTAAAAATTATGTCACTTTGCAAATGTGTTCAAGTTCTTATGCTGTTATACATATTTGCTGTGAAATTGTAGGAATGGAATCATCATAGACATCCCGAAGCAAGTCTTTCTTCCAAAGAAGATGGCCTGTCTAACTTTCAGATTTTCATTTGTGGGCTGCAGGTGGATCGACTGCCAAGTTTGTTTGTCATCCACTTGATGTGATCAAGAAAAGATTCCAGGTAAATCTCTGCCCTTACAGTATTACTATTAGCGTTATTAGATCAAGCGACAATAAACTTGTATTGACCTTATGAAGAATAATTGGTAACCGTTGTACAACTTCAAACAAGATAAAACATGTAAGATATAAACATCCTAGAAAAGAGGAAACTTATGTATTCATTTCCTTTCATAATTTATGGATTTTCTATATTTGGCTGTTGCATTGCTGGAGTCAGAAGGCATCCAAAATATGGAGCTCAAGTTGAGCACCGTGCATATAGGAACATGTTCATGCCATGGGACAAATACTGAGGTCAGAGGGAATGGCTGGACTTTACAAGGGGATATTCCCATCTGTTGTGAAAGCTGCGCCGGCGGCTGCTGTAACATTTGTTGCATATGAGTGCATATTGGATTGGTTGTTGAGTCGTTAATCTGCACTTATCTTCTTGATGATTTTTTCATGTCATTCTTTCTCTATTTAAGCTCAAGATAGAATAGTCCCTCACAAAGAAAGTCAGAGGAAGATGCTGATTTTTTTTTTCTAGTTATAGCAATAGCTGATAGCATTGTAGTTCCTTTAGATGGTAAAGGGCTTAGATTAGCCATAGCTAATAAGAGTAAGAGGATTCATGTTGCTGCCTTTGGTTTTGGCCTTTTGGAGTAAATTTGAATGCTATCATTTTACACCAAATGAGGTGATTTTACTATGCAATAAATAAATTTTGGTTTCTCGAGAGCCTTTGATTCAAATGAAATTCGATGTTTTTTTGAAAGTTTTGCCTTCTTTTATACCTTGGATTTAATCTCAAGACCTTAGTGTGTGAATATAGTGGATTAGTCATGCCGTCTATTAAAAAAATAATAAATTTTGGCTTCATCCTTTGCTGCCCCTTTTGCAGATTATTTTTTGCTGTCCCTTTTGCAGATTATTTTATGGGATTATTATGAATTATTTTATAGTACTGCTTTACATTTTAGAATTATCCTAATTATTTGTTATATAAAATGGATGTATTAAGATATCTTGAATGACTACCAAGAAAACCCAATTGTCCGGACAGATTAAGGATGTCGTTTTACAATAAGCAACAGGGCTAATTATACAACATCTTATACCTTGTTTGAAATCCATAAAAAAAAAAAAAAAAATTTCCATTTTATAAAACAAAATTGTTTTACGTAAGATTTCAATTTTAATAAATGATGTTATTGAAAAAAAAATTGTATATTTTAAAGTCAATTTAGTCGACTTACCAAGGTCAAAGGACATCCTGTTAGATGGTCTTCATCTAGGAGATATTTAGCTTGTTCACGGTTGAAGTCTTCGGGTTGGACGACGTCGTGTTTGTGTTACAAAAGGATGTACAGTATTTTTTTTTTTTTTTAATTATAAAACAAAACTGTTTGACGTAAGATTTCAATTTCAATAAATGATGTTATGGGAAAAAAAAATGTATCTTTAAAAGTCAATAAGGTCAAAGACATCCTGTTAGATAGTCTTCTTCATCTAGGAGATATTTAGCTTGCTTATGGTTGAAGTCTTCAGTTTGGACGACGTCGTATTTGTGTTACAAAAGGATGTACAATAATTTTTTTTTTTTTCATTTCCACACAGCCAGAAAACAGATAGATAAATTGGATTGTTAGTAAAAATAGATAGATTGTCGGCATATTTTTTAATATTAATATTTAATAAGATGGTGTCACAAAATATAAAGTATTGTATATTTTAATTTTAATTCTTAATACAATAAAATTATTCACACACAAAAGAGATGAATTGACACTAGTATAAAGCATGAAATACTTACATTAATCAATAATTTTTTTATAACATAATTTTTTTAATTTAATAGTTGAAATTCAATAGATATCATATTTATCTTATATGTAAAATTTTAGAAAATTTGAAGAATAATATGCATGTAGTTAAATAGTTAAAACTTTCTTATATTTTATAAATATACTTTATGTTAAATTTCAAACTTATTAATAGAATAGTAAATAATTTCATATTGATATAAAATTTTGTAAAGATAGTTTACATGTAGGTATTTTAAATCTAACATGGGTTCTCTAAGAAATGTATTCTATAAAAAGCTATTGAATTGTATAAATATAATTTTAATTGACATCGGTGTAAATTGATCTCTATTCACATGTGTGAATGTATGTATATGTGGGAGGGGATCAAATAACAATTGAAACACTTACACTAATCAAGAAATTTTAATAGAATATGATTTTTTTTTCAATCCAATCATTCATTTACAAGTAATTATAATATGTACCTTACATATAAAATTTGAGAAATTTTGAATCATAATAAATATTTAATAAACTAATTAAAATTTATTTATATTTAAAAGATATATTTTACATCAATTTTAAAATTATTATTAGATTAGTAACTAATTTTGAATTGATATAAAATTTTGTAAGTATAATTTATATAATAAATAAATTGAATTTAACAATAGATTTCATGAAAATTTTATTTTGTAAAAAGTTAACAATAATGTAAGTATTTGTGTGTGTATTTAGCATCCTCTATTCTTTCATTTGAACAAAAGTTAAATATCTTTTTATTATATCAATTAAAATAAAAAGGATATTTCAATCATTTTAATTTTTTAAGTGAAATTTACTTTTAATGAAGAGAACAAATTAGTAATTAAAATTTTTGATTATTATCTATCTCTTAATATTCTCATTTGAAATTTAACTTCTTAAAATTTTTAAATTAAGAATTCCATATTACATTGAAAAATCACATTTCATAAAGTATGAAAAAAAAGTTGTCCACCAATTTGTATGTCAAACATGCTAATTATTGATTGTTGAATGATTATTACTCCGAATTTCGTATTATCACTCCCGTTAAAAAAAAGTTGACTATCAATTCCATAGTGCATGGTCCCTAGCCAGGCATTTTGCCGATTCATGTTTTTATCAAAACAATAAAATAAAATAAAAGTTTTCCTTCTTATTTATGTAAAAAAAATTGAAGTAAAAAAATAAAAATGAAATGTAAAAACTTTAGAAACTTAAATTTCAAGTAAGAATTTTTAAAAGATAATAATTAAATATTTTAATAAATAATTTTCTTTCTAATAAAGTTAGACTTCATTTTTAAAAATTTAAATTATTAAAATGTCTCATCTACTTAAATTGATATAAAAAGTTATATTGTATTTTTTATCCAAGTGAAAGATGTTAACTTCTTTATTAAAGTTAGACTTCACTTTTAAAAATTAAAATTATTAAAATGTCTCTTCTACTTATATTAATATAAAAAAAAAGTGATATTATACTTTTTTATCATGTAAAAAGAAAGAAGGATGTTAACCTTCGAATAAAGATATGATGTTTTAGACATACACACCGTTGCTCACTACATAAAAATAAGGCATAAGATTATCAAAGTAATTATGCAAACAATAGCAACGTCACACATACTAGACATTTGCTCACTTAATTCCATTCAACAACACATATTTCTAAATAAATGTGTTATGAATATTTTCTAGTACTGCGTGAGATGAGCTAGCAAAGGCCCAACAACAGATAAGTTTAAATGAGGGAAAGAGCTAAACTCGCCAGACCGCTAGCTACACGAGCACAAAATAAGGCAGAAGGTCTGACTCGCTAAGGACAAGTTTCGATTTGCATAACCAACAACTCACTGTATGCGAGCTCGCAAGTTTGATCTCATTAATAGAAGGATAGTAGCAACCATAGACAAAAAGTCCTAACTTGAGGACACAACTCCTTGCCCACTAAAGGACTCGTCAAGGGTAAACTTGAAGCAGAGACCCTCTCAGACCAAGATTCGTGGGACCAGTCTGCAGAAGCAGCGTGTAGAGCCCATCCACAGAAAGCAATCTACAAAAGTCAGCCAGCAGCCTGCAGAAGCCATATTGTAGTAGTCTAGGTTGTCTTGTACATTTATTTTGATGTAACAGAAATACGAATTATATAATTACAATTATAACCTCCTCAACTTCTATAAATAAGAGGAGGGAGATTACTGTAAGCTAAGCTGAGAAACCATATTAAAACTCTGTAGAAATTTCTCCATATCAATAAAAGCCACCGTGTACGTAGGGACCGATACTGCTTGGTTTTAACCGAACCATGTTAAAAATCCTCCTGATTGTTGTTGTTTTTCCTCTCTATCCCTCCATTCTTTGCTTGCTCAACCGAAATTCGAGTCCCGACGAACTCTTCTGGTTGGTTGGATTTGCGACCGAACCAAAATCCATCATCAGCATTTTGGTGCCATCTGTGAGAACTCATCTATATTCTGGTTGATTTTTTTTGTTCTGGTTGATTTCCTGTGTAGTTACAATGGTTAGAAGAAGAACCACTAGAGCTTCAAACGCTTTGGTTGATCGGCCAAAAGGTCATGTGTCTATAACAGACTCCTCCACTGCTCCTGTCATAGGTGTAGTTGCTGGCTCACCCCCAGTCGACTTTTTTCAACTTGCTGCTATTGTTAATGGCATCAATAGAGCATAAACCTAGCATCAGCGCCAGTAGAGACTGGAAAATATGATGGGAGAGCTTACTAGAGCAATCACAGTGCTAATACAAGCACAAGCTCAAGGTGCGCAAAGGCAGGCTGAGGTTGCTACACCTGGAAACATTCACCAGTAGCAGTAAGCTGGATGTTTGAGCAAAGCCAATTAAGAAGTTTCTTCATGTCGCTGCTTGCAAAAGCAAACTTCAGGTCGCTATTCTCGCGACCAAGAAAGTTAAAGGAACTAACGATCTTCCAACCAACAATTTGGGATGCAGTACCTATTTTTGGAAGGGTTGTTTCAAAAGATGAACTAGTTGGAGGAACGTCTCCATGTTCTGAATGATCGAGCTTGCTATAAGGAAAGGTCGTCATTCTCTAAAGAGATTGAGGCACAGCCCCTCCCTCTCAAGCTTAAAGTCCTTGCAATTCCACTATACAATGGGGACACTAATCCTTATGACCATCTAAACACATTCAATATTCAGATGGATTTGCAAATGATTGATCCTTTAGTCAAATGCTTGATTTTGCCAATTACATTAGGGAGTATACCTCGGGCATGGTTCAGAAGGCTTCCAGCTCGCCCGATATGTAGTTAGGAAGAATGCCAGCAAAAGTTCATCAGCCAGTACTAAGCATTGAAGAAGCAGCTTATGGCCCCTATCACTTCGCAATGATCTTTCAATGCAAGTATGAATTGCTGAAGGATTACATTGCCAGGTTCAAACTTAAGGCCAATTCACTAGACAATCCCTTAGAGGAAACCATTTTAGCAACGATCTTCATGGGACTCCACAAAGATGAAAAGCTATATAAAAGCCTATACAAGTCCTCAGTAAAGGATCTAACTGAGTTCTATGAATGACCTGCTAAGCAGATTAAGTGGGAAGAGACTTTTGGCTTGGGAAGGCCTAATCAGAAGGATAAGAAGGGTAGTTCAATTCCAAATAAAAGGGGAAGTGGTGAAGGCCGGAGTAATCCCCATAATGATTAGACTGTGAAGAAAGCGAGAATCGAGCGATCTCAGCACTTAGGTCACCACAACACTTAT
The DNA here is from genome assembly GCA_026873985.1 of Saraca asoca. Lineage (NCBI taxonomy): Eukaryota > Viridiplantae > Streptophyta > Magnoliopsida > Fabales > Fabaceae > Saraca > Saraca asoca. The sequence continues at coordinate 6,729 of JANHAO010004107.1, forward strand.
GGTATCCTATCTAATACTCAAGATAGGATATGCACAACAAAATGGGATAGGGTTGACTTCAGGAGTCCCGCACCTTCTAAAATTCTCTACAAGCGAAGGAACAAAGAACGGTTTTGTGCTTATCACAACGAGGTTGGGCATAAAACTTTGAATTGCCGGGCACTCAGAGATATGATCGAGGACTTGATTAGGAGAAGCCGCCTAAGAGAGTACGTGGTGCAACTTGTGAGGCAGCAAACCCAATAAGAGTATCCTGACCAAGGACAAGCCTCCACAATGAGAACCATTTTGTAATAATATTTAGAGGCTAATACATGAGTTTTCCTCTATCTTTATTGAAAGAAGTCTTGATTTGCCAATTGGCACACTTTATAAGTGATCTTTTGTTTACATGTATGCAATTTGATCTTCATCATTGAGTACGCACAAGCCTTCTGAGCTCGTATGCGGTTAATTCTCCCAAGCATCATGTGTACGTGGTGTTTGCCAACTGCGACCTCTGGTCCAGTTGAGGCGTGGAGACTGGAGATACTCAAAATAAATTCATTGCCAATTGTGACCTCTGGTCTTATTAAGGTGTGGAGACACTCAAAATAAACTCACTACCAACTACGACCTCTAGTCCAGTTGAAGCGTGGAGACACTCAAAATAAACTCACTTCTAACGAAGCCTTAAGCTCGCTAAGATATGGAGACGCTCAAAATAAACTCACTTCTAGCGAAGCTTTAAGCCTGCTAAAGCGTGGAGACTCTCAAAATAAACTCACTTTCGGCAAAGCCTTGAACTCACTGAGGTGTGAAAACGCTCAAAATAAACTCATCCAATAGAGTATTGAGCTCATTGAGGCGTGGAAGTGCTAAAACAAAGTTACTTGAGCAACTAAATTGCTATGGTGTGGCTCACAAGTGATAGCTCTCATGTGACTTAATGCTCGCAGCTCTCTTGCGACTTACTTATATGCTTCTCATCACCGACGTATTTTGATGCTTAGTTCATTGTTCACTAAGAAGCATAACTGATTGGCTATTCAAATATTTCATGTTATTGTGATTTGCAAGAATCAATGTTATCATCTGTGACTTGTAGAATATTCAAACACAACGTGCAAGCAACATGGAGAGAAAATTCATTCATTAAAAGCCTCAATGAGGTACATTTACATCAGAAGATTCAAAATACAAATTAAAACAAGCCTACGACTATTACATTCCGGAAAGAAGACTGGTTTCATGAAGATGGACTCTAGCCAGCACCAACAAAAGGATCGGCGGGCACGTTTGCTACTCGATCTTCTTCTAGCCGCCCTCCTTGGGTCAAAGCTCCTTTCCAACTCTCCGCCCAACACTAAAAATTCAAAAGAAGCCAGTGGATGTGGCTAGAAAGGCAAAACCCAATGGCATAACTGTGAGAAAATAATTCAAGATCTATGCAAGATCTTTCAAAATCCTCAAAGAAGGATTACCCATAAAGGCTTCCTCTGCAGCAAATCATACACGCCTTACCAGAAAGGCACACCATCCAAAATATGGGGGGCTTACCTAGGGCACCCATCAGATCACTCTGTGAAGAAGGAAGAAAAACTTCATATGCCTTAAATAGACTGGCCTGGTTTCATCGAAGAGTTTAAAAAACATTCAACTACTCTCATTAAATGCCTTGGAAGAAAACGAAGCTGACTCTCCAATGGCTGTGAAGCACATATAGTAAAAGGTATGGCCTGGAGTAGATGAAACGACAAGCTGACCAAAGACCTTGACTACACGATAATCCATGAATGAAGCCCTTTGCTAGCAAAACTGTAACTCCCAACCCGCGAAGTGAGTTGAAAGTTAGGGGGGCTAATGTTATGAGTATTTTCTGGTATTGCACGAGATGAGCTAGCAAAGGCCTAACAACAAATAAGTCCAAATGAGGGAAAGAACTAAGGTCGCCAGATTGCTAGCTATATGAGCACAGAATAAGGCGAAGGCCCAGCTCGCTAAGGAACAAGTTCCGACTCGCATAACTAACAACTTGCTATACGCGAACTCACATCGTCAAAGGCGAGCTCGCAAGTTCGATCTGACTGACCGAAGTTTAGTAGCAACCCTAAACAAAGAGTCCTAGCTCGCGGACATAACTCCTCGCCCACTAGAGGGCTCGTCAAGGGTAAACCTGAAGTAAGGACCCTTTCAGACCAAGATTTGTGGGACCAGTCTATAGAAGCAGCATGTAGGGCCCATCCGCAGAAAGCAATCTACAAAAATCAGCCACCAGCCTGCAGAAGTCATATTGTAATAATCTAGGCTATCTTTTATATTTCTTTTGATGTAACAGAAATACAAATTATGTAATTACAATTATAACATCCACATCCTCTATAAATAAGAGGAGGAAGATCATTGTAAACTAAGCCAAGAAACCATACTGAAACTTTGTAGAAATTTCTTCAAATCAGTAAAAGCTACCGTGGACGTAGGAATCGGTGCTACCCGATTTTAACTGAATCACGTTAAAAATCCTTCTGATTATTGATGTTCTTCCTCTCCATCCCTCCATTCTTTGCCTACTCAATCGGATTACAGTTTGAATCCTAAATAACTCTTTTGGTTGACTGAATTTGGGACCAAATTGAAATCCACCGTAAAAAAAATGCAACTAATATTTGAGTAAAAAACTGAAAAAAAAAGTAAGAAATATATAATTTTAATACCTTTAATATTTTAATTAACTTAATATTAATTTTTTATTAAACTATCATCTAATTATTAATGAAAAAATGGATAAAGAGTTAAGGGAAGTAATTTTATTAAACATGACACTTCTTTTATATTCTAATTTATATATATATATATACACACACACATGTTGACTCATAATAAGATGTTGTCTTCCTACGGTTATAAAATAAAAAAAGAATTTATAAAAGAAAAAAGATAATAATTAATGTATATATGAAAATGAAGGTAAAAAGATATATCACGTTGAATAAAACATTTGATTTGATTTCATATCAAATTTCCTATCAGTAATTGAATATAAGTGAATGTAATAAAAAAATAAAATTAAATTGATTGAAATATTAAAATAATTAAAATTAAATATTTTAAATTAGAGTGATTAAAATTATCCAATTTATATTTAAACCTAAAGAGAATTATCTTTTTCATATTTGATATCATAATTTCTTTTCATCCCGTCCTTTCCTCTCATCCAAATACGTACATTGGACCACTGAGCAAATAATACGAAGAGGTTCAGGCTTTAGAAGAAATATGAGCTGAAAGCGGCACAGTATATGAGAAGGGTCAGCTCCATGGATGGCACGTGCCTTTTTTTGCCTACTGCCCATTTGATTGTTTAATAGTACACTCGACAGTTTACTCCCACGGAATTAGATGTACCCCCACATATTACGTTAAATTGTTTATAAAATGATATTTATTAAAAAAAATTAATAAAAATTAATCATTTATTAACTTTCATAACATTTATCTCCTGTAAAATTAAATACATATTATATATTATATTAGAGTCTCATTTAATTTGACATACATAATAATATAAGATAAGATTTATATTATATTTAAAGCTTTCCAACGAATTATATAACTTATCAGAAAACTTCTCTTATACATTAAATTTTATATAAAATTATACATTTTACGAGAGAAAAGATAATGTTAAAATAAATCATAATTATTAAAATTGAAAAAAAAATTATTTCCTTTTTGATAAGATAAATACTAAATTGTTAAATTAATTTATTTTAAATTTTTATTACTACGTTATACATACATACACATACATATATGTATATATTGGTAAAATATGTTATATTATTTTATTATTATAATGTAAATCTTTAATATTTTTTAAAAAAGAATATTGATCATCAAAAGACATTTTGGACTAACTATGTATTTCAAATTCATTTCAAAAAATTTGTATTAATTTTTTATATCTAACAATAATTTTATCAAATTATAATGTATAAGACTGAACATAATATAATATAATATACTAATTTATTATATATATATATATTAGACAATAATTCTTATATTATATGATATGTCAAAAGTCTTAAATTACTTAAATGATAATATTAAAAATTTAAATAAAAATTAATCATTCACTATTTTTTTTATTTTTGTGATATTTATCATCCCATAGAAAACTTAATATATTATGTTGCGTCGGAATTTATCATCCTCCCAATACACTGCTTTTATTATTATTATGATTATTATTATTTTGGTGAAAACAATACTTTGCTTTGCTATGCTGCAAGTTGGCATCCAGGGACAATGATAGAGACTTCTATTTATTAGCACAAAATTCAATCATTGTATGCTTTGATCGATTTCGCGTTGGACGAATTTGTACAAATTTTATAAACTATTAAATTAAAAAGTGTGTGCATTAATATTTTTTCTCCCAAATATATGATGATGTGGCTCTCTGTGATTAGCTTACTCTAAAAAATTTGTCTCCACTTAATCTAATTAAGAATTTCTGATTTTGCAACTGTACATTGTAATTTTGTCAGACACAAAAAGCTCGTTGGAAATATTGTTAGAACTTTCCAAGAAACTAGGGGGAAAAAAAAAAGAAATGATCGGTTTTGTAGTAATAAGTGTAAGGAAATAACAATATACTACAAAATAATTTACACTAGAAAGATAATAAGTATGTGTGATAAAGAATGAAAATAAGAATGTAAAAAAAATTAAGATGGTAGGTTGCTAAAATTTTTATTTAGACTCTAATAAGCATAAATGCACATGCATCTTCGATTATTCATAGTTGCATTTTATTATATCATATCGATTTTAATTTACTTTTTTTTAATAAATTTGACAAATTATGTAACATATATGTTATAAATTCGAATTTAAGACATCAAAGAAAAAAAAAATTCTAAAGATAACATTTAATGTCACTACATTGCTAAAAATACTAACTAGATTGTTGGATTATCATCTAGATTTATTTGACAATTCATTTTTCTTTCTTCAGATAATAAGAAGCCAGATACAGAATACTTATCAATTTCTTCACAAAATAGTTTTGTCATGCAAAAGTTATTTTAAATTCGTATTTCTATTTACAAGTTGATTTTTGATATAACCATTAATTACTTGAAAAAAAGATAAATGACAATAGTGAAATTAAATGAACAAAGGCAAATGCAAGTAAAGTTATCACCAATTATGAATGGAAATAACTTTATATATAAGAATGTCTAATGCATATTTGGACTTACCCAGAAGGACACACCCAATTAGGGGAAAAGCCTACTGCTAAACTGCTCCATTTTCCCTATCCTGTGCAGTCATTTTGACAGAACTCATGGACTCATGAGCTTAAACATCTACCCCTTGAGGATAGTTTCTAATTATGAATACAAAAAGGGCAAACTACAGTCATGATCTGCATTTGGCTTGCCATATATCCTATTTATAACTGAAACAGATATGGTGACCAGAATAAGTCTCCCAAATCTTGCTTCATGCTGGTGATGGCACTGCAGTTAAGGGAAACAGAAACCAAACAAACAAAAGACTAAAAAAGTGAAACTAAAACACAAGAAGACTTGAAAAGCCTTATGACATTTTGTTCATCTCACCACCAGAAATATCAGAGGATTCTAAACTTTCCTGATTCCTGGGTGCCTTGCTGCAAAAGATACCTCTGATTGTCAGTAGTCGCTTGACTTTATACCTATACAACCCATCCTGCTTTTCGAATTTGAATGGAAATATATGTACGCTCTGCCTCAGTTCGAGAGTAAAAATCCAGATACCTTCTTCATGTCCCATGTTGTCACAGTATCAGAAATAAGTGATCATTCTTCCAGGGCATGGACTCGGACTCGTAGAGTTTGCATCCTAATGCTTTTAAGTCCAACCAGGAACTAAGATACTTATTGCCATTCATCCTTCATCCAGAATTGAAGCTCGGCAGTGTCACATTACCATTGCCATTACTGTTAAGCACAACATTTGGTCCTTCCTCTTTGTGGTAATCTGCCCCACTGCTACTAGAAGTCTCACCTGTCACTTTAGCACGTGCATGCCGGGAAAGTCTTGATTTTGGATTGTCCCCAGAGTCATCCCTACTTTTTCGCTTTTCCTTTCTGTCTAGTCCATAGGCAAAAGCTTCCAGAGCTTTTGCTGTCAGTGGCCGGTTTCTTGTGCTCCTCCTCCGGCTGTCCATCTCACTCTCAGGTTGATGCTCATGGTTAGCTGCAGAGGCATTCATCTCAGGTTGATGCTCAGACTTATCTGCAGCTTCTGGGATTGTTCCAGCGCCAGGATTATCTGATTCCTTCCTTGCATGTGTTTGTTCTCTCTCAGTCATTTCAGTCATGAAAATTCCATCTGCTTCACCTTCTGTTGAAACAGGTAGGTTAAGGTCAATCATTGTCCACGCCTGGGGTTTCTCATGTTGATCCTTAGTGCCAGAAGAACTGATAGCAGGAACAGCTTCTCTAACAATTACTGAGCTAGCATTTGACGGATGATCTGCAAATGTTTTATTCTTGCAGGGTCGCAGATGTGCGGACATTTTATTCTTTTGGGGAGGTTTTTCCTGCAAAAGGACATTCTTGCTAGATTTTGGGTTGTCCGCACAGAAAATATCCACATCTTGTTTTATTTTGGGAGCCCCAAAGATGTTGGCAGTGTTGCAATTCCTCTCTGCACGGCTACAGGCAGTTAATCTCCTCCGTTTTTTAGTAACAGGAACTGGAACATTTCTGTCATCAGGTTCCACTCTCTGGCTTGATTGGCACTTAGCAGCATTTTTTCTGTGTGTATTATCCAACAAATCTGTCTTCTGCTCCTTGGAGGCAGCAGATGGATCAGTAGAACCTGAACCACTCTCCATAAGCTGGACCTTTGTAGAGTTTTTTTCTGTACCATTCGTGTCAGATGAGCATCCCCTACCACTGTTAACTTTATTGGCTTTGATAATATCAGTCTTATTCCTATCAAAGCACATGGTACTAATAGTGTCAGATTCATTTGTTTCATCATCTGGCATATCCTCATCGTCTTCAGAATCGCTTTCTGATTTAAAATCTTTGAAAGCTCCAACAGGTAAGCTTCTTGTTTCTCGCACATTTGTCATCTTCTCAGCAGCCAGACTTGTGTCCACAACAGTAAACTTCATGATATCTGTACTATGATTAAGATTTGTTGTTCGAGGTTTGAGATAGCAGTGGCGTTGCTGATCAGGGGAATTTTCCCGGTCCAATTTTGTTTCTTTTATCCACCCATTTCCTTCCTTGCTCCCACATTCATTATCTTCCACTTTCTCAAGCTCAATTAGCTCAGGATCAGAAGCAACTTTACCTAGGACATCACTAACCGAATCAAAATAGTGATTCCCCTTCACCAGCTTCCTAGAAAACTTTTTAACTCCAGGGACAAGAAAGACCAGAGAGTTTCTAGAAGCAACAGCATAATTATAACAGCCAGGCTGCTCAGAGCGCCAGCCTCTGGCAAGCAAACGAGGCCAAACAGCTTCCCAGAATAGATCATTAGAACGAGCTTTGCTTAATCTAAAATCTCCTGTTAGATAGGTTACTATCTCTGCAGTTGTAAGGGTCGAGCATGCCCTGCCAGCTGGTATTTCTGGACGGATATGAAGTGCAAGAGTGGATTTCATAGAATCCACAGTGAGACCAGTGAGATCTTCCTTTCCTTTACCAACTCCTACAGCCTCGACCAGAGCATTCAACCCAACTGAAGCCTTCAAAGTTGAAACATAATCTTCTAGAGGCATTTTTCCCTCTGAAAATGTCTTTGACACCTACCAAGTAAATGTATCTAATATTAGTTACATTATATTCCTGGGGGAATAGTTGGAAAGACATGATAAATTAACAGGAACCAGATGCTACTAAAATGGTTTTTATCTGCAAAACTATTGAGATTCTATGAATGAGAGATTTTTCAAGAAATATGATCGGTCAACAACATGAGTTAAAATAATATGGTAACAGTGAAAATTTCAATTTACACAGATAATACTGGTTAACCACACAGAATTTACATAGGAAACTCAACCGTAACCACTTGGCACAGCATTTAGTTATCAACATTAATAAATCTGTACTGTCAGTTCATTATGTTCAATTTAGTCAAAAAATGACAGTAATATAATGGCCAAATACATTCACCTCGGAAGAGCTGATCTATTGATCCAGACACCTGCAAGATGCAAGTGGCAGTCAAGAGACTGATTCCAAATTATGGCATCTGCCTAGCTTCATATGCTCACAACAATCACTTTATGTAAATTCTAGCATAAAGTGTGAATTTGCAAGAACAGGTGACATCTGAAAATTCTAGCATTTCTTTGGGTTTTTATTTTTGGGGGGTGGGGTGTGGAAATAATCTTCCGAAGAATTTGAGTCAATACCTCAAGTAATTTATTGCTACGTTCCTCTGACACACCAGGCAGTAAACGAGATAAAAGTTCCTGCTGCCTTGCTCCTGTAAAAATCTTCTGCCCATATATGCATTTTTTGCTTCTCATTTTCCTGCACTCTGACCATCTTCGATATTTGTCAGACCTATAAAATTTTCCATAATAGAATGACAATATATCCCGCATCTTTTTGCTGCCAATAAATTTTTTCACTTGAACAAGGTTCTTCCCATATATATACAAACCAAGGATGAAACTAGCCTCTTCTGTTTCGTTCCATCTGTCACTTGACAACCCAGGAACCAGATGGTGGCCTTTGCCTTTATGCTCCGCATGTGTCTCAATCTTCATCTCTTGCTGTACACTGGAATTTCCAGAACCTCCCAAATTGTCACCCTTGACCAATGTACTGTCAATAGCATCAGGTTTAGGATGTGACTCATTATAGTCCAAACCAGCCTGAGTCGGTTGTATGCATTCTTTTTTCGAGAACACAATTTTATTGGGAACACCAAGTGGTTTGCACGCAGCCTCCTGTCCCTCATGCTTCTTGTTCTCTACTTCATCCTTAATCCAAATTATTGGTATGGGTAGCCCTACCTTAAAATGACCAGAAGTACCTTGTTTGCTTTCTGCATCATATGAGTTTTTCTGACAGTAACAAAATTTTGGAACCAAAAGTGGAATTTCAGCCTGGTACTGTTCACCCACCCTAGGAAATATGTCTGGATCACCAAAAACATTATAACCATCAGAACTTTCTGGATAAAGTGTATGCTTATCTGTTTGCTCCTCAATGCAATTCACAAGGCCATTATTTTGCACTGTATCCACCTGTAATGCAAATTAAAGAAACTTAGAAAAAATTAACGTCCAAAAGATATCAGTTGTCTTGTTGCTGTATGGACAATAAGGCAAAAGTTGCATTCAACGCTGCATTTGAGAGTGCCCTTCTCTTTCTATGAAAATTGCTTAATCTAGAATGTGCAGATTCTACATTGTCAGCCTGATGATGTTACATAATGAACTGACCAGAAAAACAGAAGTTGTCAGAACCAAATTACACTGCCTATGTCAAAAAGATACCTATCTTCAGTTTTCTCAGCTGAAAGGAAAATTTGATAGTTCCCAAGAACATCCTGATACATTAAGCAAAATCCTAAAGCTTTAATGACACTGACAAGAAATTTTTGCTTATCCTGAACCCTTCATTTTGGAATTCTAGCCCTTCAAATGCAAAATGCCACTAGTCAATCTGAAATATACACCAGGACAACTCATAATTCAAACAGAGAGTGAGATCTGCTGTTTTCAGCTCATTCTGGTTAGTGTTGTGCTGAAACCAAGGGTCCAGATGAATCTGGGATAATAACATTCTAAGATCATCTAAGGCACTATACTAAGACTCTTAATTATGATTATTAAAAATTCCAATCAACAAAAATAGACAAATTTAAACTAATTCTAATCAATCTCCACAATATTTAATTTTCTTCTATTTTGAAAAAATAAAAAGCATGAACCCCAGAGGTACAGAAATACTAATTTCAACAAAGCATTCAAAACAAGATTTCACTGAATTATGTCAAGCGCATCTAATATCAACCAAGTGATTCATAGTAACAACCTTTGTATATCAAAATTCATGAATTCGAATTTAAATATTTCTGGAAAGCCAGCAACAACCCAGTGAAAAAACAAATTAAAAAGCACAACTAGAACACCAAGTTGCAAACTCAGAACAAAGTAATGAACCAGATCCAATTCATAACCTCACATTCAAAGTCCACGAGCTCGCACAAATGCATGACAAATAAACCCATTAGCCGCATTACTGTGAATGACAAAAACCAATACAATTTCTATGAAGCATCAATATTGGAGCTCAAAAATAAAGAAAATAGAAAAAAATAAATACGAGAGGAAATATTAAATGAACTAAGAAAAAGACAATCACAGCCACCGAGTGAGAATTCCAATATGATCCATAAAAATTCGAGTCACACACTCGACAAAGAAAAGTGTGAACAACACATTCAAAAGAGTACATTAAATCGTGCAGAAAACAAAGCACGATACAGAGAACAGCAGAGCAGAAAAATAACAGTAATAAAACTGAAAAGCGAAAAATAGAAACAAATTGTCTATTTTTTTCACTCTACCTCCATGGAAGATGAAGAAAGCACCGAACCCCACGTGAAGAATCCAACCTGCGAAAATGGGTCTTCATGGTTACACACCGATTACCAAGTTACAGATTAAGAACATAGAAAACGTGAAAAGGCAGAGTCTCCAGAAACAAACACAGCACAAACACATACGAGCTAGTTGTACAATAGAATATATGTACATATACAGACAGATAGGAGAGGAAGTAAAACCTGCGTCAAGGAAACTGAGGTTTCATGGCTATGAAGGTTGAATTGAAGAGGACTGCGTTGATGGGTGAGGGGGAAGGAAAATAAATACACGAGAAAATAGAAAAGGTGAAAAAACAAAGTCGTTCGCTCCTGCTAAGAGAGAGAGGGGCTGTTTGTTTGGGTAGAGAGAGAAAGCATAGCATAGTAATATAGTAGTAGTAGGATTTTTAGAGAGAGAAAGAAGGGGTCTGGTCTATTCAGGGTCCAGGGAGGAGTGTTTGTGTGTGAATGTGATGTTCTCACGCGCGATTGGTGCGTGAGGCAAGAGATTGACACGTAGTTTGCAAGATTCCTGGTTTACTATGGATTCTAAATGACGGGGTGAGAGTGGGTAGATTGGGAAGATGGTATCCCGCTAGATAACTTCTTATATGCTCCTATTATGACACATCTTCCTTTTATTAATATCTTCTAATCATAGTTATAATAAATAAGAAAATATATAAACTAGATGCATGAAAATTAAATCCAAAAGTAATATTTTTGTGCATGAATTATCTTAATTAAATTTAGGTCTTTCCAAAATTAATCAGAATTAGAAGTAATTAATATGAAAATAAGTGATTTAAATATGGTTGTATAAATAGATTTATTCATTTTTTTTTAAATTCAAGAAGACATAGAAAAATGGAAGTATGGAAATACATTTATTAATAATATAAAAGTTTAGGGAGGGATCAAGGTCCCCTCATTTTTAGCTTGATCATTTTAGGGAAAATACAAATACAAATACAAATTAATTTGTGCATTTATGTATCTAAAACTTTTGTGTCTCTTTTTTTTTTTTTTTTGACTCACAAAAATAAAAGAGAAGATATAAGTTTGATTGTAAAATAACCAAATGCCTATAGCTAAAATGAAAAATAAGTTGAGAGCAATGTTTATAAAATTGGACAAGATTGACTAATCAGATTAAAAATTGATATGTATAAGAGTTTGATTCAACTATAAAATCATCTTTATGACCATATCGATCAAAGCGAACTAAATCAAAATTAACATGCCAAAATTGATGAGTCAAAATTGATTTTTAAAAATCAGTTAACTTAATTTTTTTAATTTTTCTATAATTTATCTTCAAATTGAGTTATTATTTTTATAATTTTTAATTATGAAATAAGTTTTTAAAAGATATACTAAATAAATGGCCTTCAACTATAATATGTTGTTAATTATTAACTTCTTAGAAAACTTATAATTATTTTTAATTGCTATATTTGTGAGTTATTATGAATTACAAATTTAAATTTAGAAATTATATTATATGTCACTCATATTTTATATAATTAATTTAATATATTTAATTTCTTAATCAAGACATAATCTAATTTAACTATTGATTTAAGCGGTTGAACTAATTAAGCAGTGATTCAATAACCTATCTAAGTTGATATCTAATCTGATTTTTAAAATATTAACTGTATAATTTGAATGTCATTTGATGTCCTTTTTGAAAATTTTACCTTTTTTTCATCCTAAATTAATCATGGATCTTACATTTTTTGCATCCTAAATTAATCATGGATCTTGCATATATGAATATAATGAATTAGTCATTTTTACTATAAAAAATTTAAAAATGGGAATAGATTTCCACATAACTTAATTTGTCAATTTAGAGAAATAAACTGCAAAATTTAATATATGTGTATTTGATATTTATTTTCCATTTTCTTATTAATACCATCACATTAAAATGAAAGAATTATTAATAGCAGAGTCGAGAATCCAATGTGTCATGAGCACAAAAATACATAATTAAAAAATAAAAACTATTTATATCATATTATTATAATTAATATATAAATTAAAAATATAATTAACTGTCCCATGATTTCATCCAAATCATCATATAAACAATTTATATCAATTATATTAAATATATATTTATGTAACTAAATAGTTATTTATCTATATATCTCCTATACAATTAAATAATTGATTATTTATAATCATCCTTAAAAATAATGTTTTTTTCACTGTTGCTGTACCAACAGGTAAATAGAGGAGTCAAGAGCCGGGTGTCATGAGCACAAAAATACATAATTAGAAAATAAAAAATTATTTATACCATATCATTATAATTAATATATAAATTAAAAATATAATTACATTATACAATTGTCCCATGATTTCATCCAAATCATCGTATAATCAATTTATATCAATTATATTAAATATATATTTATGCAACTAAATAGTTATTTATCCATATATCTTCTATACAATTAAGTAATTGATTATTTGTAATCATTATTTAAAATAATATTTTTTCAATGTTGTTGTACCTAGGTATAAAATTAAGGTTGTATAATCATTAAGATTTTTTTATTTTTATTTGGAAAGAATGACCCACACAATTAAACCTATCACATCTTATTAATGTTAAATATATTTATTATATATGTTTTTCTAGTTAGTATTTTTTTTTCAATTATCATAATAAAAAATTGATTAAAAAAAGATATAATCAAATCCAAATAAAAATAATAAAGTTAGGCCTGTATAATAGTTGAAGAAATAATGATGTAAAAATTGGAACTCAGTGAAACATTTTGGATAATATATTTGATAAGATTTTAAGAAAATTTCCATTAAAATACACAATATTTTTATCGTTGAGAATTATATATTTCAAAATTCATTCGAGAGACTTTGGTGAAGGCTTCTGTGATTGTGCATAAACATAAGTCGCACAATAATATGTGTAAATTAATGACTTTCAATTAAACTAAGATAATGTGGATTTTATGAGCTGAACATAGACAGCGGCCAAATCTGCCAAGCACCTATAAAATTGATGAAGACTTGATTTTATTTTTATTATTTTATGGCTTGATAATAATTACGTGTTTAAATTATTTGTGGAATGTAATTCTAATTTGAAGGTTTTCTAGTATAGAAAATGAGATATGTGATTAAATATATCGAATTGGACCATCATAAATTGGCAAATTTTAAATTTTATTGGCAGCTAATTAAATTAATTTTCCAAAACCAAGGAGTGAGAAATTTTGTTGCAATCTTAAGATATGACAAAATAGAAAATTTTAAAAAATCATGACAAATTCATACAAGAATGAGCCATTTTCATTCCTTTATGGAATTAAAAACGTGATCTAGCCAAAATATTGTTGATCCAACTATCCCAATCTTGTTTTTCTAGAATTTTTTTCACTTGACTATGAAGAATTGAGAACAAAGGATAATGGTATTCTTGAATTTAAATTTAAATTATTGTTATTGTATAAATCAATTTTATATTATCATTATTTATTTATTTATTGTTATATTATTAAAAAATTTATTACTAATAAAAAAATTTAGTTATTATTATTTTTTTAATGACATATTAATAATATAGAAAGTTTTATAGATAATGGATTAAATCTAAACTTATTTGTTTATTGGGTATATTAATAGCCAAAATGAGCGAGTTTCACCAAATTATTCAACTCCAGAAGTCTTCGCTCTTTCGTTGACAAAAATGAACTTATTTTCTATAAATCAACTTAAATAAAAAGGTCATTAGAGTAATTTTAGTTGTCCTTCTCAAGCCAAAAAGCCAATTTGGATTTTCATAGGAGAGAGAAGCACAGATGGCTCAAAACACTGATCGGCTAGAATATATCATTAGTCTCCAAATTTATGCCATCAAAATCAATCAAAGCTCCATAGTTTTCGAATCAATCCCAATGTGATTATCATTTGGATCTTAAATTTCCATTTCTATCATGGTCGAATTTTAGTCACATGGTCGGATTATTTTCACAATAAATTTTACTAATATCACAATCATGAATTAAACCATCCATAAATATAAATAATAGATTTTATTTTACCCTTTTAAAAATAAATAGACCTAAAATTTATCCATAGCATTTAATGTGATGTATTTTGGTATTTAAACTATATTAATATACTTAAATCATGTTAATTTAAAGAATACATGATGGATTGCCAAAAAAAAAAAAGAGTAGGGTTAAATAAATAAAATTAAGCAGATTAAATTAAATTTTAAATTAAATATTAAAAAAATTTAACACAATTTTTAATAAAAATTATTATTCAAATTTAATAAAATAGTAAAAAATTTAAAAACTTGTGAGTACCACACACATACAAATGATTAATTTTAAATATGTAAAAAATGTAAATATATAAAGTTTGAAAATATTAAATCTAAGTAAATGACATCGTGAGAAAATTGGTCCAAATATTTATCTGTTCCATCATCCACGTATAAATTTCATAGTGCTCCTAAAAATTGATTAACATCAGTTGTTCTATAATGGAGTTACATATTTTCCTTTTTGATTCTTTATACTTCATTTATAAATCATGTTTGTTGGAACTAAATCCTGTGCACCTAGAATTATAGTTATAAAACGTAATTAATATAAAAAGAAAGATTTATAAGTCATATTTGATTTTAATATCAAATTAATTAAATTGATCATATTAAAATTTATAAAACAGTTTTATGCCTTTTTTTTTTTAGGAAGGGATAAAATGACAACTATTAGTTATTAACATTGATTTTTACATTATTTAATTAAAGGATGATTTAACCTACATGAAAATGTTGTAGTAAATAAGATATGATATCTATAAAAGTGGTTGTGAAAATAGCATCACCTAAAGATAAATTCCCTTAGTCTTTAAAGATAATTAGTATTTGTATTATTTTGTTACTAAATTATTTTGAAAAAAAAAATAGATTTTATCATTTCCAACTTTAAAAACTTATAAATCAAACTCTTAAGTTACACAAAATTTAAAATTAACATCCATCACTTACTTAATTAATCATTTTACTAAATTATGTAATTTTTTTAACAAATTTTTAAAGTAAAAATAATAATATTATTGTATGTGATTTTATTATATTATTTTTCATACATAATTTTAAGTATTTAATTAAAATTTTATATATCTAATTATATCATATAGAAATTATGTATGAAAAAATAATAAAATAAAATAATATAAAATAATATTATGATTCTTATTTAAAAATTTATTAAAAAAGTTACGTAATTTATTATAATGATTAATTAAATAAATAATGAGTGTCAATTTTAAATTTTATGTAATTTAAAGATTTAATTTTTAAATTTACAAAGTTGAAGGAAGTAAAATTCAACTACTGGGACATTTTACAAATTTTTCTAATTATTTTTGTTAGATCCAAAGGACGATTGCTTATTGTCCCATGTTAATGGCAGTAGATTCTTCAAGCATGCAGATTGGATAAACTAACGAGGAAGAGAGGCATAAAATGGAGAGAGAAAGAGAGGGATAAGAGTGAACGGAAAGAGTTATTCTATTATCCTCCTGGATTTAAGTTGGGTTATAAAAACTAGAATAAAATCCTTTTTTTATTCATGAAAATTAAATTTTTCTTATTTTCGTATTTATGAAATATTTTTTAGAAATAAAATTAAATAAATTAATATTATATATATAATTTTAATAAAAAATATTGTATATTGAAAAAAATAAAAAAAAATTACATTCCACACAAATGAGAAAATTTTATTCTAAAAACTAATTAAGTTGACTATTTTGTAAATAAAAAAAATAAAAAGATATGAATGTGTGTGATTGTGTGCATGATAATTACGCAAATAAAATTAGACTTCAATTTGTGGACTTCAGTTCCCCAAAAACCATAATGAATTTTGAGTAAGGAAACAAAGCATTAATTGCATAGTACCCACACGAATTGTCAATTTCACCAAATGAGCCACTGAATTAATGAGGCTTTGCCCATATCAAGCATGTAATACTCTATATATATATATATATATATATATCTCTCTCTCTCTCTCTTAGCATGAATTTTGTATTCAGTGTGTTTTGAATATAGGGTAAATTATGCAAAGAAAAAATAATTACTCATTTTTCAGTTTATTTGGAAATAATTTTTAAAGAAAAATGCTTTTTAACCCCACAAATTGTTACCAATATGGAAGGGAGGTTGTAACCCCCTGATTCACTCTGTGGGACTAGTTACTTTTTAAATCAGATGGCACTGAGTATTTAAGGAACTTGAATTTGGCATTTTCCTCTGGAAAAAATAGGATTGCCAAATTTTTAATGATAAAAAATATTTAAGGATTAAAATTTTTCAATAAAAATAGGGCTTAATTTTTCAATAGAAGTGTTAAACAAACTTGAGACTTAGAAGTCAAGTTAACTAATCGCATTTTATGATACATTAAATTAGATATTTTAAAATTTATTTAAAAACGGATTCAAACATATCATATTCGTGTGAATGCATTGATTTGTAAATCAATCTTTTTATTAATAATTTTTTAAATTGGACCTTGTTTTAAATAATTATTGTTTAAAAATTTTAAAAATAAAAAAATATGATTAATGTGTTAGATTATTTTAATAATCTATAGTGACTCATGTAACTAATAGACTGATCTTAAATAAAAGATGGTCTAATGTGATGGTGATTTGGTCTAAAAATAATTAAAAATAGTGGGGATTATTTTAAAATTTTAAAGTTTAAAATATAACTTCCTCTTCTCTCCTTTCATTATATAAAGAGTTGTTTGAAGTTAGAAACAACATAAGAGACAATACAATAATAGAAAACAAAAGTAAACAAAGGGTATCTTCACCATTAAAGATACAAAAAAGAGGAAGGAAGAGAGGGGAAAACTCACATAAAGACATTGATCAAGAAATCATCATGGATTTAGGTAAGGTCTTTATCCTTCATCAAACATACAGTGAGAATTATGAGATCCTAGATTCATTTATAGTTTGGTGTAGTTTTCTGCATGAGTGTAGTTTTCTGCATGGTTTAAAGTTTTAGAAAACTATAACTTATGGTATTTAAATTCTTACTATTGGTATCAAAGCATGGTTAGGGATATTATAATTCTCCATTAATGACCGTGTTTTTCCTTAATTTATTATTAGCAGTATTATTACTGGCATATGTATTGATAATTGATTTGCAAATGAAATCTCATAAATGTTCGACCATTGGTTTCAAAACAAGATTAGAATCCAACGTTTTGATTTCGGGAAAGGGAAAACAACAAGACGATTTGGGGAAATACCAAATAAAAAAAAATTGTTAAGAAACTGACGAAAAATCACGGAAAAGGAGAAAATTGCAGTTGCTTGGTTTTAATGGCCGAAAAGAGAAATTTTGGTTTCGTTTTGGATCTAGAAAACCTTGTTAATTT
>JANHAO010004108.1:0-24810 GCA_026873985.1 Saraca asoca
GTCAAATGCCTATTGTTAGAGAGAAAGTATGCAACTTTTAGACTCACATTAAGTACATAAGCATTAAGCTTATGGTTGTGAATCCCCTAACCAAAGACCTGACAGCTATGGTGGTTTAGTACCATATAACCTGTGTTATTAAACACATATAGTGTTTTGGGTTAGTGGGAGTTAATGTGGCAATATTGTTTGTCTTGAGACATTTACAGCTACCTCCTCTATGGAAGCAGAGTATGTTGCTTGTTATAAGGCTTCTTATCAAGCCATGTGGCTGAAAAATTTGATTGTTAACTTACATATTGTTAAGAGTATATCCAGGCTACTTGTTATTTATTGTGACAACTTTGCTGTTGTTGCCTTCTCTCAATATAATAAAATGTCTACACACACTAAACATTTTGACATTAAATATGAATTTGTTAGAGAGAGAAGATTCAAGAGTTACAGACTTATATTAAGCATATAAACACTGAGCTTAGAGTTGTAGATCCACTAACCAAAGGCTTAATAGCTGCTACTTTTCTGGATCATGTAACTAGTATGGGCATTGTTAAAATTAATGATGTTATGGGTTAATGGGAGTTTTATGATATATGGCATGTGTTGAACAAATACTGATGCTGTTCAGTTAATTTTGTCTCAAGACACTTATGGACAATTGTTATTGATTTCATTGTTATTGTTGTTCATATGATTGCTTTTAATGCCATATTTTGTTGCGTGCTTGTTATGTTGTACTTATATATATGTGTATATGGTATACGCCTTGAGAGAGATATTTTGATTTAGTCTCAATTTTGTGATACTGAGAAGTTTGTTTGGAATATCGTGTTTTCTCAGTAGGCATCCTTGTTGGATGCTTAGACCATTATTAGGACTGCACATGGATCATATTTTGTAGTGCATGTCCTAAACCCAGTTGTCCACATTACTCAAATTATTTGAAGAATAGTGCTTTGGCTTGTATGATGTTCTGTGACCTTATCAGACATGACTTCTGCAATGCTGAGTACTTGTTGCCTCATTTTAACTTGGGGGGTTATTGTCGGTTTATGGTGCTTGCTATCATAATTGACACATTATTATGGTCATACTGTTATATTATTAAATCTGGAGAACTTTTCTTTTAAAACCCATGATTTATGTTAACCCAAGTGAGAGATTGTTTGAATAATTTTGTGGACTAACATAAATCATGTTTTCACATTTAAAACATAGATTTAATATTTAAGTCAATTATGAGTGTTTTGTATAAATAACCCAATTATATATATGATCCATTTTGTTTAATGAGCTGCACCTGTATTAAGTGGACTAAGTTTATTGAGTCATTGTGTTGGATTAACTGTTGATGAGTAGGTTAAATCTAATAACCCATTAGGTTTACACATGGAGGGTTTATGGTCTCAGGTATAACATACGTGCTACTGCCCATTGAGTTGTACGCTTTGCCTTTTATCAATATTATAGCCAAGAGAGTAATTTACCTCCATACAGAGCAGTTACTTCCAAAATCAAGAATATGGATTCATCATGTCTATCAGGTAATTCTAAACCTTAAATTATTGGCACATACTATAGGTTCACCCATAGATCTGGCATTTAATGTATTGTGAAATTTCTTTTGAAACTACAAAATTTCTTTCATTAAATTGAATTATTGTATTTATTTATTTATTTAAAATTTGATATAAAATTTTAAATAGATCATCTGATGATTTATGAATATATGATTAAATTGACTCATTTATTTATTCATCAAATTATTATTCTTTATATCTTATTATCTTTATCAATATTATGGTTTTTTCACTATTGTTGTATTTGTCTGTCATCATTTCAAATAATTTTATGCTATTAGATGAAGTGTATTTTCATTACCCTTTTAAAATTCTAATTTTTCTTCATCTTTAATGGCTAAATAGCCATTTTCTTCATATTATCTTTCTTATAATTTTTTAAAATACCAAATGCCACAAATATCTGAATATTAACCATAGTAAATAAAACTCATTTAATACTTCAAAAATTGACATTACACAAAAATTAAAAACATTCAAAATAATAAATTGTATAAATCTTCAATAGAGATAACATTTGTAATTGCTTCTTCGATGAAGTTCTTTTGAGAATTAATTAATATCTTTTAATTTTCCTTTTGATTTTCAAGAAAAAGTACAAGAAAGAAAATCCTAGACTTCTAAATAAATTGCTATCTAATTCTTTATTTATTTAGTTATTTTTTTTATCTAAATTAGTTATATTTGTTCTATATGTTAATTAAAAAATTGTTTGAATAAAAAAATTAAAAATCTTTTGAAAAAAATAACTACTCATTCATATTTAAATAGAAAAAACTAGAACTGAACATATTACATAAATAAATACCATTTGACTATTAAAAAATTTTCAACTACAAATATCTATACAAAAATTAAAATACTAAATATGTAATCTTTTTTTATCCTGCACGTAATGTTAAACATACTATCAAAATGTTGAATGTAAATATAAATAGATAAATAATTATTAATAAATTGATTTAATATGATTCTTTTTTGATAGGGTCAATAATAACTTAATTCATATTTATTCAAAAGTTAATATAAATAAAAATAGATAATCAAAACAAAAAATGAATATGAATAGATAAATAGGTATGAATTAGAATTATCTGGCTAAAAATCGAACAACTAAAGAAACAATTACATTGGGACTAGCTTACTTAAAAGAAAAAAAAAAAAGGCTCTACACTTTGTTTCCTTGCAATTTCCTCACATTTTCATTCAATATTATTGAATTTTATTGTTGAATCTTGCACATATCCTGTGTAAAAATACATTTTATAATTAGGTTTTTTTCAAGAAAAGAATTAAAGAAGAACCAAATGACTTATGACACCATAATGCCTCTTAATAATAGTAAATTAGAAAATTAGGAGACTCATTTTGATTAATCGACGCAAGTTTTTTCAAAAATAAATGAATAGATTATTGAATCGAATTTAAGAATTAATTAAAGATATTTTCAGTTTATAGGTTGGAAAACCATCTCTTGCTCCTTTGCGCTGTTCCGCCTTGACATTCGTGCGTACAAGTAGAGTTAAAAACAGTGGTTGTTCGGAAAATTTTGTTTGGGAGTAAATATAAACATAAAAAAATAACATAAATTATTATTAAAATATTTAAAATTATAATAGAAAATGATTTCTCCTTTTTAAATGTATAATGAATAAATTTTTTAGTTGTTTTGACTGATTAGATTTTTTTTTTATTTTTGCTTGATATATGGGGCAATTTGTGGGAGCATTATGAATAACTATTACGAATATATTGCTAAAATTTTGTGAGGCCCCCAACTTGGACTTGACTGCCCCTCATCATTCAACTTAACAAAGGCCAGGTAGGTCAGTCAAACTGGTAATCAGACTGCATGCCATGTGACCTATATAAATCTAAACACAACAAAGGAAATTTAAAATAGTTTCAAGTGTTATGTACCTAAGACAAGGCAGCCTGCATATGTGAACCGGATGTTTTCATAATTTTTATAATTTTCAAATTAATTTTTAAAAAACTCTTGATTTTAAGAAGATATAAGGATGCTTTCAATTTCAACAAACCAAAGATAATTATATGAAGATGTTTGCACTTAAGATATAACAAATCAAAATACTTATACAAAATAATTTATTCACTACACATCAATAAGGTATTAAGGAACACATATATAGATGAATAACGCTCATTCAATCATTCAAGCAACAAGACAAATATTGAAACAAAATATATCTAACAAATTTCATACATAAAATAAGAGCATATTATCATACGTAAATGGAGAAAGGGCGTAGAGGCTAGATACAATGATTTATAGTAGTTTAATGTTGGAAACCTTCCAACACTTACATCCACTTTTCAAGCTCTTCTCAAGCTCAGATCAATGATTCTACTATCCCTTTAAGTTTCAATTGGCACTTGATGAAGCCTTACAATGTCTTTGTTCCTCCTTGAGCAAATCCTCTCTTTACAAAAGATACCTCACCCTCTTTAAGAAATTCTAAGTGATACTTCACCCTCTCCAAGAAATTCTAAGGG
Organism: Saraca asoca; assembly: GCA_026873985.1. NCBI lineage: Eukaryota > Viridiplantae > Streptophyta > Magnoliopsida > Fabales > Fabaceae > Saraca > Saraca asoca. The sequence continues at coordinate 4,098 of JANHAO010004108.1, forward strand.
ATATCTCACCCTAAAGTGTTTATCAAATGGATACTTTGTTGATGCTAACATATGCAGAAAATAGAAATAAGACAAAAACAAAATTAAATTATAGAATAAGTAAATACTTTCATTGTCAAACAAAGTAATAAGGATCTGAGCCCAACAAATTCACATTGTCTCCTTAAGACGATTTTGCTTCCTCACACTATGCTAAAGGTTTATATATGATCAAGTGTCTCCTAGGATAAAACGGATTTCCATTTTTGATAGTAGCAATACTATAATCTATGAAGACTTTAGTGAACACAACCAATGCTATGCACTCAACCCTCCTTCTTTTCAGTGTTTTTTCTTTCTTTTCTTTGTATCTATTTTTCTGAACCATATTAGGGCATTTATACTATTCATGGCCATTTGAATAGTCAACCTTTATGAATGGTCACTATTTATGGTCATTTGAACATTCAACCCTTATATCTATATCCAATAGACATAATTTCTTCAAGTCTTATATCTGTACTCAACTGACATAATTTCATCAATTCTTATGTCTATACCCAATAGATATAATCCTTTTAGACAATAAACATGCACTAGACCCAAAAAGAATAGATGAAGAGGACGACAACCTACAGCCCAATAAGTCCTCTTCTTTCCACAAAAGTGGGGTGCCCCTTGGGGCCTAACCCAATGAGGAAGAGAATGGTATTTAAACCACATCAAAGTCCTTTCATCTTCCTATATGGGACAAGTACAAATTCAATTACTAATACCGTTTCAAGTAGATAACTTTAGAATTAATTTTCTCATTCAACTTTAAATGGATTTTGATGTGTTAATATTTGTAATTACTTATCTTGCAAAGGAGAATGTAAATCCACTTGGTCTTACTTCTCTCAAAGTATGGCTCTCAATTACTTTTGGCTTTGACATTACCAAAAACCTTGTTTCCAAAATCCATTTTCTAACAATCCCCCATATGGATTGAAAATTGCTTATATTATACAGAAATAGAAGAATGGTTGAGTACAAGTAAAGAATTGCATCGGGAAAAGTAGTCATAAACTTTGAACTTTCTCTAATGAAAATCTATTGGATCTACTGACTAATCGATGGATAGTTTTGCCTTGAATAGTTAGCCTTATCATTTAAACCTAGATAATAGAAATCACACAGTTTCCTTTGAGGAAAATTGGTTCTCACATTTGTGCTCGTTTTGGTTATGAACACCACCTAGTTCATCGATTGCTTTAGAGAATTTTAGCCTTTCTCAAATTCTTATAAAAGTGACCCCTTCACATTTACATGGGTGATTTATGTTAAAAGTATCACATCATAACCCAGTTGTTTAAATGAAGTTATACATATCATTAAAAGCATAGATTATCTTGATTTATGCATCATATATGCACTAGAATGATTAGTGCATCTTGATTTATGCATCATATATGCATTGGCATGATTAGTGCACCTTGAGTTATTCATAGTTTGGTTATTCTTTTGAACCTAGATCGTGGGATCTCCAGTTAGTTAGGTTGGTTTGTTATAGTAACTTTTATTGACTTATAAGCATTAAACACATTACCCTTGATGACTTTTCTACTTGTTCTCTAGCTAATGCTTTGGTAAGTGAATCTATAATATTTTTCTTGGATTTTACAAAGTCAATCAAGATAATTCCACTAGAGAGAAATTATCATATGATATTATGTTTATGACGAATATATCTAAACATCCCATTATATGTAGTATTATGTGCCCTTCCAATTGTAGATTGGCTATCACAATAAATGTATATGAGTGACATAGGTTTTCCCAATGTGAGATATCTTCCAAAAAGTTTCTAAGCCATTCGACTTTTTCACCTGCTTTATCTAAAGCAATAAATTCTGATTCCATTATGGATCTGGCGATACATTTTTATTTGGAAGATTTCCAAGAGGTTGTGTCACCTCCAAAAGTGAAAATGTATCCACTGGTAGATTTAGAATCCTTAGAATTAGATATCCAGTTTGCATCAAAGTAACCCTCAAGCACAATTGGATATTTCTTTTAGTGCAATCTAAATTTTTTGCTATGTTTTAATCCCAAGAACTCTAACAACTTTCCTTATTCTCTACTTTGATTATTCGTACAATGATGTAGCTTGCTAACTACATGTACTATTCATTACATACATTAAACTACTAATTATATGAGAGTATTATAATTGTATATGCTCTCCCCAATGTTTCTTGTAAAATGAACATTGGCTTCAAGTGGTGTCTTCTTTGGGTTAATATTGTGTTGCTTGAGCTTATCAAGTATTTTCTCATTGTAATGTTATTGAGATAATATTATCCCATCAAATGTTCTAGAAATTTTGATTCTCAATATAACATTTTGTGACACTCATGTCTTTCATTTCAAACTTACTTATCAACAATTTCTTGATAACATTAATGATTGCATTGTTACTACCAAATATGAGCATATCATTTATGTACAAACAAACTATAACATATTCCTTTTGAGTGCCCTTGACATAAACACATTTATCGCACTCATTTTTTTTAAAACCATTTTACAACATTACACTATTAAATTTTTCATGCCATTGCTTGGGCACTTGCTTCAACCCATATTGGGATTTAATAAGATGTCAAACTTTCTTCTCTTGTGCTAGAACAATAAACTCTTCAGCTTGTTCCATCATTTGAGAAAGTTGTGTTCACATCTATATGATGTATTTCCAATCCCTATAAGGCAACTACTGCTATTAGCATAAGTATGGAGGTGATTCTTGTAACTGGTGAATAAGCGTCAAAATAATCAAGGCCATCCTTTTGGTTCTAGCTCTTAACAACAAGTCTTGCCTTATATTTTTCATTTGATCCATTTGCTTTTAATTTCCTTTTAAAGATCCATTTGCATCCTAATGGTTTAATTCCAGGAGGCAAGTCCACCGTTTCCCATGTGAGGTTATATAGTATGGATTCAATTTCACTACTAATTACTTTTTTTTTCCAATGAGCACTTTCTAGCTAATCCATAGCCTTAAAGGGTAAAGGTTCATTTTCCAACAAATATGTCAAAAAATTTGGTCTGAAAGATTTTGAAGTCTAAGTCTTCTTACTTCATCTTGGTTCATCTTCTATAACCTCTTAATTGCTCCCACTAATTGAATCAATAAATCTCTTTAGAGAAATTGATTCACTTCCCATATTATAGTGAAATACATTCTTAAAGAAAATAGCATCGCTTGGTTCTGTAATGGTGTTGACATCTATATCTAAAACATTTGATTTATGGACAAGAAATTGATATGCACTACTATTATTCACATAATAATAAATACACAATCTATGATTTTCAATCCAATCTTAAACTTTTTGGGTTTTGGTATTGCTACTTTATCCAAGCACCTCTCACATTTTTAAATATTTATAGCTAGGCTTGTGGCTTTTCCTAACGTATATGGTATCTTCTTGATTTCCTTATGAGGCAACTTATGGAGAATATAATTGGCCGAGAGCAAAGCTCTCCCCCACAAGTTCTAAGGTAATTATGAACTTATCAACATAGCATTCATTATGTCTTTTAGGGTCCTTATGTTTCTATTTGTGACTCCATTAGATTGGGAAGCATATGGATTGGTAGTTTGGTGAATAATTCCATGTTTGGAACAAAATTGTTCAAAGGATTATCATGTTCACTTCCTCTATCACTTTATACAACTTTAATTTTTTTGCTAAGTTAATTCTTAACTTTAATTTTATAATTCTTAAAAGCATCGATGGCCTTATCTTTGCTTCATAGCAAATACACATTGTAGTATTATGTACAATCATTGATAAAAGTTATGAAATACTTTCTACCACCTCTAGTTTGCACAAGCTTTAAATCACACACATTAGTGTGAATTAAATCTAGAGGTTTGGTTTCCCTTTCAATAGATGGAAGGTTTTTCTTGCCATTTTTGCTTCCACACATAATTCACACTTATGATTAGGATTAATTCACATTTAGGAAATAAATTCAAGTTAATTAATCTATATATAGTATCAAAATTAACATGTCCTAATCTTTCATGCTAAATGTTGGAAGACTCAAGCAAATAAGAAGAAGATCGAATGTTATTATTAATAGAATTTAGTGCATCAATCATTACAATCAACTCAAAGAGCCCATCACTAATTCTTTGCACTTGTCAACTTGAGAATCGCCATTCCATGTCCTTCCACTTTGGATGATGAGATATTTCTCATGAATAATTGTTCTTCATTATCAACAATATGATACTTAGAGAACATTTATCTACTGGCATATATGTGACAAGTAGCCCTGGTGTCCAAAAACCATTCCATAGTATTTCCCACTAGGTTACATTGAGGCACCATCGAAGAGAGATTGATTTCACCAGCATCCTTCGAAAGATTACTCACTTTAGTGACCTTTGCTTGGGCTTTTCTCTTTTTTGGGTTGCAACAATCCTTGACATGATGTCCAAATTTATCACATCCATAGCATTTTCCTATAAATTGTTTCAAAGTGACTTGTCCTGCACTTGTGCCTTCTTCATTATGCTTCGTTTTTTATTTTTCTTTGATTTGACTTCCACCACATTGGCCTTGGATTCCATGGAGTTTAATCCAACAATCTTTTTTTTTTCTCTTTATTTGTAGTTATCTTCCTCAATTCACAAGTGGACTATAAGTTCTTCAAGTTTCATCTGCTTAAATTTATGCTTTAAATAATTCTTAAAATCTTTTAAGATGGTGGCAATTTTTCAGTCACTGCTACCACTTGGAAAGATTCATTAAGGGACATACCTTTAGCATGAATATCATGGAGGATGATTTGAAGTTTTTCAACTTGGAAAATCATAGTTTTATTATCCATCATCTTATAATCTAGAAAATGATTGATAATAAATTTCTTTATGTCGACGTCTTCTATTTTATACTTGGTGTCCAGAGATTCCCAAAGTTGTATTGTTGTTTTGGCATCAATATATACATTATACAATATGCCATCAAGCTTGTTGAGAATGTAATTTTTACATAAGAAATTGGAATGTTTCCATGACTCAATCGTAGCCACTTTCTCTTTATTAGTGTCATTTTCATCAAGGGATAGTGGTGTTTTAGTGAGACATTTTGCCAAATTTATTATGGTCAAATAGAACAACATATTTTGTTGCCAACATTTAAAATCTTCCCCATTAAATTTTGAAGGCTTCTCGCTAATTGTGGTGTTAATAATACCCTTTAAAGGATTAACTTATGTAAAAGCCATTTCTTTACACAAACAAAAAATTATTTTTTTTGTAATAAATACAAGAAAATTAATTTGTAGACAATAAAATTCTATTACAGAAATATATATATATATATATTCACTTCTTGAAACAACAAGTAAATAAAAGAAATAATAACAATAAAACAAAAGTAACGAATTTAATTCTATTACACAAACAAAAATATAAACAACAAATTTTATTCTATTACACTAACAGAAAAAAAAATTATTTTATTTTCCACAACTAAAACAAATTATATAGAAGCAACAGTAAAGAAATAAGAAACATAAGAATTGTCTTAAGATTGTTGTTGCTAATATATGAAAACAATAGAAATAGGATAACAACAAAACTAAATTGTAGAATACGTGAATATTCTCACTACCAAATAGAATGATAGGGATCCGACCCTAACGAATTCACAATTTCTTTAAGAGTATTTTACTCCTTCACATGATGCTTAAGGTTTATGAGCAATCATCTCTCAAGATAGAACAAATTTTTGTTATTGACAAATGCATCACTACAATTTGTTACCAATGAACACAACCAATGCTACGCACTCAACCTTTCTTTATTTAGCATTTTTTTTCTTTCTTTTCTTTGTACTCATTTTCTAAACTTGTTTGAGGTATTTATACCATTTGTGGCCACTTGAACAATCTTCCTTTATGACCATTTGTGGTCATTTGAACAATCAACCCTTATGTTTGTACCTAGTAGACATAATTTTCTCAACTCTTATGCCTGTATCCAATAGACATAATGCTTCCAGAAAATAAACATGTAGTAGGTCCAAAAAGAATAGATGAAGAAGCTTACTACCTATGACCAAATCTAACATGACTAGATAGATGGATGGATAGCATAGTGCTCAAGATTTATGAGCATTTCTCCTAAGATAGAATAACTTTTCATTATTGATAGAAGCTTATTACAATCTGTTAATACTCCAATAAATACAATCAATGCTATGTGCTTAACCTTTCTTTATTTTAGCATTTTCTTTCTTTCTTTTCTCTATTCCCATTTTTTGAACTAGTCTGGGGCATTTATACTATTGTGGCTATTCAAACAATCAACCCTCATGACTGTTTATGGCCATTCGAATAATCAACCCTTATGTTTGTACCCAATAGACATAATTTCATCAACTCTTATATCTATATCCAATAGACATAATGCTTCCAAAAAATAAATATGTACTAGGCCAAAAAAGAATAGATGAAGAAGCCTTACTACCCCTGACCTGACCTAAAATGATTGAATAGATGGATAGATAGCATAGTGTGCACATGTGTGTTAATTCCACAAGTGTTAGGTCCTCCCCTTCCATAAAAGTGGGATGCCCTTTAAGGCCCAACCTAATGAGGAAGAGAATGGTTTTTAAAACATTTCAAAGTCCTTTTATCCTCCTATGTAGGACAAGCATAAATTGAATTAGTAATATTATTTCAAGTGGGTAACTTTAGAGTTAATTTTCTCATTTAACTCTAAATGGATTTTGGTATGTGAGTATATGTAATTACTTATCTCATAGAGGATAATGCAAATTCATTTGGTCTCACTTATTTTTTACTTTGAAATTACCAAAAAACTTGTTTTTGAAATCCATTTTCCAACATACTTCACATTTTACAATTGTATATTGATATAAGATGAAGAACAACTCAAATGAACTCTCACAAAAAAGTAGATGAAATAAATGGAGCACCTATAATAGAAGAATTTCATAATGAAGAGCTCAAATCTTCATTTTGATGAAAGAAAGAGTGATCAATGTTAAATCTTGACATTTAGGCTTTCTATATGTTATATTTGACGATTCTTAGCTTATACAAGAACCTGTAAAGTTTTATAGTCAATTAGGACACTTTTAGATCAAAACTAGCCGATATAATGCACTTCAAACAAGGAATCAATTCTTGATGGAAATTTTTTAATTTGGAACTCGGGGTTCCAATAATAGAATTTTTTAACTTAACTTTATAAGATCATAACTTCTTTGTTCCAAGTCTATTTTAAGCAAACAAACTATTGTTAAAAAGATATTTGAGTGTACTTTCATATGGAATAAGTACCATGCTGATATCATAATTAGTTTTTAAGATATTGTAAAACTAATTAGCAAAGGTGAGAAATATTGGGTTATGAAAAAAATGATTTTCATATTCAAATTGAAGAAGTCATAACTCATTCATTCTTAATCATTTTAAGCAAATGACTAGTTCGTGCAATGTTTTTTAAGTCTATTTTCGCATAAAAAATTTCATGATTAAAAAAATGTTACGTTGTTAAAAATACATAAGTAACTAAGGCCCCATTTGGATAAACAACATAAATAAGTGTTTATATTATAAGAGCTTTTTGTATAATTTGTATTATTATAAGTGCTATCTAAAATAAACTAATTTATCTTTAGATACACATTTTGATAAGTACTAATAATTGTTAAATATTTGTTTTTATGTACAACTATGAAAACACCTATAATTAGTGAAATTATTAAAAAGGACAATGATAAATATTTATTACTATAAAATTTTAAATAATAAAAAGGATATTTTTATAAGGCTTGCCTATTATTTTATATAGCCACTACATATAGAAGTGTATATTTTAGATATTTAATATAAATAATATGATTTATATAGTAAATCAATTAGTAAAAAATTTTAATATAAAAAATACAAATACTAAATTTAGAAGATGTCATAAAAATAAAAGCAAGTAAAATCATAATTCTAAACAACCCTTCGTATATGGATATTGTGGAAATTCCAAATGTTTTAGATTTCATGGTTCTGTGCTTCTATTGTATTTTATGATATCATAATAGTTTTTTTTGTCTCTAAAATTATCATGATATAGTTTCCAATAAGCTTTTTTTGTATTCCAAACTAGTTTTTTTTTTTTGTAAATTATATGAGCAAACTCATAAAAATGAGCTCTAAATAGCTTGTAAGAAAGCAATAAGCTAATATAATGTAATACCTTAAATAAATAAATAAATGTTAGAAAATATATTACCGAGGGACTAAAGTGTAGTTTTCATTTTTTTTTTGGGGTCGTAATGTAATTTTACCTTTTTTTGGGAGAACCTTTTTGAAGGTGGTCAAAAGTTAATGGGGGTCAACGTGTAAATTTTCCCATTTTATTTTATGTATATGTTTCCCAACTAGTTTTTTCTCACCCTCACGTGTTTTGTTTGGCTGAACCTCCCTTGTGTCTTCTTTTTCCTCTACTGCGTTTGGTGATCTTCCTCTTCAGTCGTTGTCATTTGGTCACGTTCAACGACCAGCTTTCTTTCCCTAGTCACCTTCTTCGATGTCCCTCTTTCTCTAGCTAGCTTGACAGCTCCTCCTTTTCATCTTCAGTGCCATCCAGTCAAATGGCAGATTAGCTCACTGGTGGTGATCCAGCTCCAACAGAGCTTCCCACTTACACTTTGGAGGGTGGTGAGTATTCTTATAATAAAAAATTTATTTTATAGTAACTCTATATCAAGTTTTCAAGATGGTTTAATTTGAAACCCTTACCTTCAAAGTTAAAGAAAATTGAAAATTTTCTTGTTCTCTTGCTTCAGTAATGTTCCTATTAAATGATCAAGCACACTAACATCAAATTTTTGGAGTTTTAGCTAAAAAATCAAAGTAGGTGGTTTTGCTACTTGATCGTGAAATTTCAACTTACATATTGAAGTTCAATGTTAGTGTAAAATATGTGTGTTTAGTCAGAGGATTTTGAATTTAAGTTTAAGCATTAATTTTGATGCTGTTTATATCCAACTAGGTTAAGTGATTTGATTGTTCTCGTTAGCTGATCTAGCTTCTAAGGAATGTCAAAAGTAGTGGGTGATCCTACTCTCTTGATAAATCCCATTGAAAATATAAAATAATATTATGATATGGATTTTTATGATATTTGAATGATGGGATGTTGACTTGTTTGAAAGTTTAACTGTATGTCATATATATATATATATATATATATATACTTATAAGAATGATTTGTCATGATGAAATGATGTATTTTATCTTGATTTACATAATTGGAACTAGTGGTTCTATTTTACTATGAAATGAATAAATATAAAAATGCTTTAGTGTATTTTCAAATTTTATAACGATTATTGATATTATGATGATATGAATATAATATCTCTTATTTGTGAAGAGGCTTAGTAGCGTAATGCTTTCAAATGAATTGTTGATTTGAGGTCTTGGATCCATTGGAAATTCATTAAAACCTCAAGTGCACTTGTAAATAGAATATTCGACAAGTGTGTTTAGATGAATTATGATGATGTTTACAAGAATATTTGGATGGATTAGGGTAATGCTATGATGTGATGTTTATGATGTTATGGTTACCCTTGGGAATTGTCCTTTGGGATTTCAGTTGAATGTTTTGTTTACTTAAGTATTGATATATTTTAGAAAGCTTTATTGAATATCTTATTTGTAATAATTTGATTTTCTTGATGGATGAAAATTTCTAAAGCTATTTTGAGATCATAGCTTTTGAACGGATAAGTATATCTTTACGACTATATACATATTTTATTCTTTGGATTTCAAATATGATTTATAAATGAAGGTTTAGTTTTTATGGGATGTCTAGTCATTGAGTTTCAATGAAGCTCATCCCTTTTTCTTAATGTTTTTCAGAACCCGAGGATACACTTACCATTCCTCCACTTTACACTAGTACAGAATCTGCTTATTGATAAAGTAGATCTCCTTCTACAGAATATAATGGTATATCAATGGTGAAGATCATGGCAATTGGTAAGATTGTGTATGCATGTATTTTGATTATTGAGTGTCCAATAGGATGTAGATTTGTGTTATCTAAGCCATTGTTATTTTTGTATTGTTGCACAGGTTATGGTGGGCGTGTAGCCCTTGCTTGTTATTGTATAAGCCTTGTGTCTAGGCGTCTAGAAACAAAGGAGACTTTGCCCGATTTTGATTAGAATTTGGTATGTGAATAATTGGTTAAGTATCAATGTAAATTGAACTTTGGTATGTTATGTTATTTAGTAAAGATGTTGCATTGTCAGGCTTGTAAAAGTTTCCTAATTGTGACTTTCTACGCCGATCACGTTCTGTGAATCGAGATGTGACATATAATGAGCTCCTCTTAAAATTTATGTAAGTACTTATTTCAATAAATAAGTTCAAATGAACTATTAATAAGCTCAGCCAAATAGACTTGAGAATTTTTAACAACAGTAAAGAAAGTTTTAACAGATTTTTAATGACATGACAGTACATAAGTGATGATATAAAATTAATTTACATTAACAATAGATTGAGGTTCCATTTGGATAAACAACTTAAATAAGAGTTTATACTATATGAGCTCTTTGTATAAGCTCTATTATTAAAAGTGATGTCTAAAATAAGCTAATTTATGGTTGGATACAAACTTTGATAATCAATTATAATTGTTGTATATCTGTTTGGATATAAAACTATCAAAACACTTATAATTATTGAAATTATTAAAAAAAATAACGATCAATGCTTATTATAAAATTTTAAATAAATAAAAAATTATATTTGTATGCTTGCCCATTATTTTATCTAGTTATTATTTATATAAGTATATATCTTAAAATAGTCAATAACTTATGAATAAAAATAATATGATATATATAGTAAATATAATTAGTAAAAAAATTTAATATTGAAAATACAGACATTAAATTTAGAAAACAGTATAAAAACAGAGTAAGTAAAATTAGAATGCTAAACAACCCTTCATTGATGAAATTAGGTAGAAATTTCAAATACTTTAAGTTTTATTGTTCTATACTTTCATTATATTTTATAATATTGTAATAGTTTTCTATAAATTTTCAATGAGGAAGAAAATTAAGAGTTACTCTTTTTAGGGGAACGATTGAAATTTTTATATTTTATTATGGGCTTCTATGTCTAAAATTATTATACAAACAATTTTTGATTAAGCTCTTTTTAACTTTCAAAAGAACTTCTTTTTTTTTTTGTAAGTTTTATGAGCAAGCTTATAAAGATAAGTTCTAAACAATTTATAAGGAAGTAGTAAACTAATATAATAATCTCATTCAAACACTTGTTAAGATCTATGTAAATGTTTATTCCAATATATAAACTTAAATAAGTTATTTATAAGTTCAGTCAAATGGGACCTGAGAATTTTTATCAACAACAAAAAAGTTTAGGAAATTTTTAATGATATAACAACACATAAATAATAATATAAAATTGATTTACATATTTACAATAGATTAATTTAAATGCTTTTGTAATTAACATTTTTTTTTCATGAGAAAAATTACACAAGGACCGAAAACTCTGAGAGGTTATGGCACCATAATTAAAGCCTCTTAATTAATGATGGTAAGATAGAAAATTAGGAGAATCATTTTGCTTTCTAGACACAGCTTCTTCTTCTTTTTTTTTTCAAAAACAAATCAATTATTGAATAGAATTTAAGAATTAATTAAGGATATTTTTACTTTATAGGTTGGAAAACCATCTCCTGCTCTTTTTCGGTTGTTCCAGAAAATTTTGTTGGCGGGAGTATTATAAACATACAAAAATAACGTATTATTATTAAAATATTTAAAACTACAATCAAAATATTAATAAAATTGAATCAAATTTCTTATTCAAAATTTATCAATATTTCTATGATATTAAAATGTTAATATCATATTTCAATCTAAAAATTATATGATTAATTATGCTTTTGTGTAAATATTTTTAAACTAACGTGTTAAACATAAATTTATATAATTAAACTATGTAGTATAGATATAACATGATATATTTTATTTTTTATGAATTTTTTTTTGAAATAAGTTAATGATTTAATATAGAATGTATTAATTAAATTAACTAATATATGTTTTCTAATAAAATATTTTAAAATTAAAACCTAATTTATTTACTTCAATTTGCTTTTTTTTTTCTTTTACGAAAAAATAATTCATTCAACCAATAGCAATAAGTGCAGCATGATTACATGCCTCTTCTACACTACAAGGAACCTCATTGATATCAACTTTCATGATATCAATTTGTTAATATTTTCGTGTTATCAATTTTTATGTCATATTTCAAACTAAATATATTTTGATTAATTATAATTTTATTAAGTCCTTAATATAGAAGGTATTAATTTATTTTTAAGTAATATATCTTAAAAAATAAGTTAATATTTTAATATAAAAATATAAATTAATTATTGTTGAGGGTGGAAAATGGCCTCGCCCAAATAGGCCAAAGGCTCAGCAGAAAGTAAGTCTGAAAGACATTCAACTCGCTAAGGGCGAGTGTGCAAGGGCCCGGCTCACAAGTTTGGTGAATAGTTCCAGCTTGTTAAATCCTAATACGCACAAAGATTGAGCTCGTCTCCTGACCTTGAGCTTGTCCTCACTGCTCGTAGAACAACAGTGACCTTCCCCCAAGGATCCCGGGTTGCGAAGGCCAAGCATTCCCCAAGGCCAAGGGCTCTGCAAGGAGTTCCAGATAGGTTTGCGTCAAGTCTGTATTCTAGCTCACGAAAGGGGCCCATCCCGTAGAAAGCAGCTTGCAGCAGCCGAATTGTAGGAGCTCTTCTATTTGTTATATTTATTTCTTGATGTAATAGAACTATAATTTGTAATCATTGCATGTAACTTTTCTTCCTCTATAAATAGGAATTCTCTATTAGAAGAGAAGGGTTGAAAAGAAATAGGAAAAAAGCTCTGTAAATTTTCCTTTAACTTAATAAAAGCTCTGCCATGGATATAGGGTCTGGTGCCGCCTAGATTTAGCTGAACCATGTTAAAACATTGCGTTCCATTGTTTCTCTTCCTCTTAATCTTCTTCGTCTTCCCTTTTTCATATTTCACAGACCAGAAAGTAGCTTGGGGTTCAAGAACTACATTCGTTGGCTGGAATTTGGCAGAACCGAATTTCATCGTTGACATTTTGGTGCTAGAAGGAGGGCCCATCTATTTTTTTGAATCACCTTTCCAACCTTATATAATGGTGAGAGGGAGAACTACCAGGAGTTCTAACACTCCAATTGTTTAGCCGATAGACGTTTCCATTGTCGAAGCTTGTCCTTAACCTATGGCCATCCCTGAAACTAAAGGAGCGTAATAACTTATTGGCCACTACCAATGCTTGAGAACATGGTAAGGGTGCTGGCTGAAACTGTCAAGGCGCTATCACAGGCACAAGCCCGAGATGCACAAAGGCAAGAAGAAATTGTAGCGTAGCTCCAGCAACTACATGAGGAAGCTAGAAAAGAAGCTCACGATGACCACTACAATCAGCAGTCTAAGGGCTCATAGTGAGTTGAGAGCTCTAGCCCCTAGCCTAAAGCTTAAGATTTGTTAATAAGGAAAATCCTCCAAAGGCTTAAGCAACCAGAGGGCTGCCCCCAATCCTAAGGCAATCAACCTCGTTGTGGGGAGAGCTCGCCATTCTCTATGGAGATTGAAATGCAGCCCCTTCCACAAAAGCTCAAAGTGCTCGTAATCCCACTGTATGACGAGAATATCGATCCATGTGACCACCTGGATGCATTCAATATCTAGATGGATCTTCAGACTACCGACATTCTAGTTAAATGCCGTGTCTTCCCAGCCACATTAGGGGGGGATACCTCGAGCATGGCTCAAAAGCCTCCCAGCTCGTAGTGTCACTAGCTGGGAAGAATGTCAAAGGAAATTTATTGATTAATACCGGGTGCTAAAGAGATAGCTCATGCCTCCCTATCATCTTGCAATGATCTTTCAATATAAGGGCGAGTCGTTGAAAGACTATATAGCCAGGTTCAAGCACGAAGCCAACTCCGTGGAAAACCCTTCAAAGGAGAGCATCCTAACAGCAATCTCGGTGGGACTCTACAAGGATAGGAAGTTGTACAAAAGCCTTTACAAGTCCCCGACTCGAGACCTCGCTGAACTTTATGAGCAAACTACCAAGCAAATCAAATGGGAGAAAACCTTTGGCACGGAGGAGACCAAGTATAAGGGCAAAGTGGCGAACACTCCCCAAGGCAAAAAGAGGAGTAAAGAGAACCCAAACAACAGTCTTGGCACTTGACCCGTGAAGAAGGGTAGGACCGAGTGACCCCAGCCTCATGGTTGCTTCGAAAGCTATAGTGTTCTATCTGATGAACAAGATAGGATCTTCACAGCAGAAAAGGGGAAGGAAGATTTTGGAAAGCCTAAGCTAATGAGATCCCCCAGCAAGTTCAAAGACTTTAGTAGATTCTGTGCTTACCACAACAAGGTCGCACACACCACCTTAGAATGTTAGGCACTAAAGGATACTATAGAAGACCTCATTAGAAGAGGTCATTTGCAAGATTATGTGGTAAGACCATCAGAGCAGCAAGCTTAACAAACTTAGCAGGTTGTTGATCGAGAGCCAGAGCCTTCCATTAGAACTATATTTTGATCCTGTAATGTTCTGAGATTAATGATAGAATTATGAACTTTTGCTAACTAATGATCCCCAGTGAAACGCTATCTTTCGATTGATCTGATTTTATTCTTAGCTGATTGGCTGAAACATAAATGCAACGAGCTATCATCTCGCTACTATAGAAAAACATCTGAGGGTGAGATAGCGCAAAGTCTACCTTGCGATAAGAAAAACATCCAAGGGTGAGACGGTGCAAAGCCTACTTCATGATAAGAAATGCATCCGAAGGGTGAGACGGTGCAAAGCCTACCTCATGATAAGAAAAACACCTGAGGGTGAGACGGCTCAAAGCTTACCTCACGATAAGAAGCACATCTAAGGGTGAAATGATGCAAAGCCTACCTCATGATAAGAAACATCCAAGGGTAAGATAGCTCAAAGCCTATCTCATGATAGGAAAAACATCTGAGGATGAGACGGTGCAAAGCCTACCTTGCGATAAGAAAAACACATCTAGGAGTGAGACAGCACAAAGCCTACCCTATCGGCACATAGGAAATAGATAAAACTATTATTAAACGAGCTGGGAGCTCGCCATAGTGCAAGGATGCTAAAATGGATCTGCTGCAGCTCTTATGTAGTTAGATATCCCCAGCTAGCATGCGGCTGAAAGATCATAGCTCGCATGCGATCTCTTCTCAAATGTAGCTTACATGCGACCTAACTATTGCTCATTACAAAACAAGGCAATCAAATGACAAGATCAGCTACAAACTACACATATGGCCAATTGGTCAGAAAAAGCATTTCATTGATCCACAGAAATATACATCCAACAATGTACAAAGAATTTGGTACAACATTTACGAGCTATATAGAAAATCTTATACACTAAAAAGGCCTCATTCAACAAGGCAAAATTACATCAGATGAGGGAAATATAGAAATAAAAGCTAAAAGAGCCTAAAGCTGAAGGTGAAAATAAAAAGCCAGCTACCACTAGTAGAAAGATTAACGAGTCTGACTGCTCCTGCTTATGTCCCTCTTAGGCCAGCGGTTCCTCTTAGACCAGACCCTGTGCAATCCAAAAAGAAACTAGGAGTCCGGCTGGTAGGGCTTAAGATCACAGCGAAGCCGTGAAGAAATAATCCAAGATCTACACAAGATTTTCCCCGTAGCTAGCATAAAGAGCTATACACAGGAGCCATGTGCAGAAGGCTATCCATGCCTTAAAGCCCCATGCAGAAGGCCATACATGCCTTAGCGCTTCACCAGAAGTTGAACCAGCAAAGATATTTGGGGGATTAGCTGATACTTCCATCTGATCACGAAAAAGCAAGAAGAGTTTCTTAGGCTTTATAAATCAATTCGGGTTCAATGGATAACCCAGCAGATAAAAGACTGAGCTTGATCAAACGGTCTTGAGGAAATCAGACTACCATGCCAACGGCTAGGAGGCAAGGTCAGAAAAAGAAGTATGGCTAAGATCAGATGAAGTGAAAGATTGAAAGGCCGAAATGACAACACGGCAAGGCAAAGACTTTGACTAAAACAACAAAAAATTACAACTCCTAGTCCGCGAAGTGAACTGAGAGTTGGGGGGCTTATGTTGTAGGTGGAAACTAGCCTCGCCCAAATAAGCCACAGGCTCAGCAGAAAGTAAGTCTGAAGGACATTCAGCTCGCTAAGGGTGAGTGTGCAAGGTCCCAGCTCGCGAGTTCGGTGAATAGTTCTAGCTCGCTAAGTCCCAATTTGCATGAAGATCGAGCTTGCCTCCTAACCTCGAGCTTGTCCTCGCTACTCGTAGAACGGCACCGACCTTCCCCCAGGGATCCAGGGTCGTAAAGGCCAACATTCCTCGAGGCCAAGGGCTCTGCGAGAAGGAGTTCTAGATAGGCTTGCGTCAAGTCTGTATTCCAGCCGATCACAAGGGCCCACCCCGCAGAAAGCAGCCTGTAGCAGCTAGATTGCAGAAGCTCTTTTGTCCTTTACATTTATTTCTTGATGTAATAGAACTATAGCTTATAATCATTGCATATAGCTCTTCTTCCTTTTTAAATAGGAATTTTCTATTAGAAGAGAGGGGGCCGAAAAGAAATAGGAAAAAAGCTCTATAAATTTTCCTTTAACTTAATAAAAGCTCCGTCGTGGACATAGGATACAATGTTATCCGGATTTAGTCGAACCATGTTAAAATACTGCATTTCATTGTTTCTTTTCCTCTCAATCTTCTTCGTCTTCCCATTTTCATATTTCATAGACCAGAAAGTAGTTTGGGATTCAAGAACTATATTCGTTGGCTGGAATTTGGTAGAATTGGATTTCATCATCAACAATTATATATTTCATTACTTTAATAGAAATATTTTAAAATTGAAATCAATTTCTTATTTGACTAAATGCGAACAATTCCTTCTCATTATTTCAACAAAGACACAAGCCTCTTTTGCAAATTGCCCAAACTTAAATTTTTTAAAAAAGTTGAACATGATGTTGATTGAAGAAAGTTGAATCCTCAACAACGTACTTTCAAATTCCGGTGACCAACTTCATGAAGAACCTAGTAATAGGGAAAAAAAAAGTCTTCCAAGTCAAACACAACACATACAAAAAATGGCACGATGCAAATGGAAAATTAAAGAACAAAATAAATAAATAAATAAATTATATAAATAAGCGTAAAAATGAGGAAAACAATTTATATTATACATGTTGAATAGAGCTGGGTAAAAAAATCAAAACAAAATTATTCATCAACGAAAAAAGAGTCACTATAAGGTTAAAAGAATAGATATGCCTGCAAATAAATAAATATTAAATTCAATTATTCGGAAATATATAATAGAGAGATAAATAAAAAATTAATTAAAAACGTTGAAATCAGTAAACAAAACATATTAGTCATACAATGTAAATAAATTCAATCAAAAAAAAAGAAAGAAAAAACAAACAAAAACAGTAAAGAAATCAAAGAAAAAGAGCTATGAAAACTTATGATAAACAAACCAAAATATAAAAATCCATGACAAATAAACGATGAAGAACTTTTGAAGGTGCTTGAAGCTTCTTCACCGAAAAATCCAACACCAATCTCATCTTTATCAAATTCACTATTGTTTATTTTTTTTTTCAAAAATAAAAGAATTTTGATTTTATCATTTCTTATTAATAGCGATAATAAACATTAAAGATATTTTTTTTATAATGATAAATAGTTTGTGTACATGTTAATAGATATGGTTTCATGCTCTATAATACCGAACCTTGGATTACATTCGTAGATGACTTGCAAGCTTGAAATTGCTCTTTTATTTATCTTCATCATTTTTATACAGAACGAAATGCATGCTCTTTCAGTTGATTTTGTATCTAATTTTACACGCTAACATTATATATATGCTCTGCTGTTTCTTCTAAGTTTACTGTGTGGTTTTCAAGTCCAAGTCTGTGCTTGGAATGTGATTGGATTGGTTATCAACACAACAAGTGGTATGTGTTAGAATTTATTAATATATTGTGATATAGATAACTCAATTATTTAGACAATAGAATACTCATTTCCAGTCATTGTTGTTCAAGTATGAAATTAATTTTAATAGATTGTTTTAATCTCTGCCTCCGTATAGAATCATGTAACCTCTATCGGTAAAATCAAATACTTATAATATGTAGGAGTCACGAGGGACACTATCTACTTCTATTCTTAATGGTTTCTCCCATCAAAGAATTGAAGCCTTTTATATTTATTGATAATTAATTGACTGAAGAAAATCAGGTGGTTAAATAGTTACCAAATATCCAATATTTAATAATTATCTTATTGGTAATTCATATGTGGGCTATTTTAAGTTTTTTAATCCAATAAAAGTGCATGTTAACACTATTACCTTTAAGTCCTTTATAAAATTAAAAGGTTTGTAAACATTCTCTCACTTGTTCCATATGATCATCATAAGATAATTTCTATTATGACAAATAAATTTTATGGCTAAATTTAACTTTATGTCATAACCTTAAAATAATTAGTTATGAATTTAATACTTATATGAACAAGTTTATACATGAATCATGGCGGTTATGCTCTAAGGTGAATACTTCCTTCTATGTATCACAATATGTAATCTTCTCTATATGATTACAAAACTATATGGCTAACTTCTATTAAGTTATTTGGGTCCAACTTCATTAATTCCAATCAAGCACTTTATACATGACAAACCAAATGTGCAAATAAGAGTAATGTTCTAAACAAATAAAAAGTTTAAATTATTAAACAAATTAAAGAGAGATAAATGAAACATTTAATTTGAGTTAACAGCACCCATGTGATCAACATTATTGTTGAACATTTTTATCACAAGACTTTGGTCATAAGATTAGCAACCATTAAAATAGTATTTATGCTTAATGCAATTAGTTTCTTCTTAACATTCTCTTTGAAAATCAAATACTTTATGTCAATGTGTTTGCTTTTACTCTCATTTTATTGGTTTTTTTTTTAAAAGAACAGTGCAGTTAAAGTATTACAATAAAACCTTAATGGCCATTTATTATAATCGGTAATCTTTAGGCCAAAATTTAATTCCTTAACCATAATATTTGTGATGTTGTTTCATTACATTCAATGAATTCTACCCCTATGATGGAGGATGCAATAATACTTTATAATTTATATCCCTCCAAGGTACAATATCTCTAAGAGGAAAATGTATCTTGAAATAGATTCTTAGGGTCTGTTTGGAAGTGTTTTCAGATGTTTTTGTTTATTATTTTTTAAAAATAATTTTTAAAAACTATTTTTTTAGAACAAGAAAACAAAAAACTTATTTAGATGTAAATTTTGAAAATAAATATTTTCTTTATTTTTGAAGATAAAAAAAATATATTTAATATTATTTACAACTTTATCATTAATGAAAACAAGTATTCTTTTTATTTTTGAAAAAAATTTGAAAACAATTCTATACAAAAATAAGGGAAAACACCATTTTGATATTTTCTGAAAACTATTTTTTCAGTTACATTTTTAGAAAACAGTTTTTGAAAATAGGTTATCAAACAGATTTTTTTATTTTTGTAAAATAAAAGAATAAAAAAACTATTTTTAAAAATAAAAAAATAACTTCCCAAACAATCCCTTAAGAGTTCATGCATCTATGAAAGTCAAAATTCAACTCTCCGATAATTTTTAAATAATTGGAATTCTTGTATGTCTGTAGCCGTTGATTCCTTAAAGAAATCTTGGGCCTATTTGGAAAGCTAATTTTTAGTTTTTAAAAATAGTTTTTTTGATTTTTTGTTTTACAAAAAAGAAAAAACCTTGTTTGCCACACTGTTTTTATAAATTGTTTTTGAGAAACTGTTTTACAAAACTATGACTCTGGAAACAACTTTTGGATGTTTTTAGATGTTTTTTGTTAAAACAGTTTTCGCAAAAATGAGAAAACACGGAGAACACACGGTAGAAAATAGTTTCATTAATGGCAATATGGTAAATATGGGTAATAGCCTTCTCTTGCCCTAAATCAACTGGTCTGAGCATCAATCCCTCTTCAGCATCTTCTCTTGCCGCTGTTGCTGTCCGAGCATCAATCCCTCAGCATCTTCGCGCTGCTCTTGCTGGTCTGAAGAACATCATCGTCTGAGTTGGGGTTGGTTTTTGTTGCAGGTGTGTCTGAAATTTTCACAGGTATGCATCTTGCAGCTAGCATTGCAATAAGCTGATGAGATGAGTTTAACAACTTGCTAATCGATGATGTCTGCTGAATAGGCTAGAAATTTTTGTTTTCATTTCTTGCGATTTATGATCTGAATGCCAATTTTTTTTTTCTTTTTTGTACCCTCATATTCGTGGAGAAATACTGAGCTACCCAAAGTGTTGGATTTGATTCAATTCCATTCTGCCTCTCTATTTGATTTGTTGGAGTCAAACTGAAGCTAGGTAAGATGCTAGCTTTGATTAAAAGTTGCTTTCACTGAAAATCTTTGGAATCTATTTAATATTGAACGCAAATGTAATTGACAATTGGGTTCC
>JANHAO010004109.1:0-24811 GCA_026873985.1 Saraca asoca
AGATTTATATAAGGGTCTTCCTAAAAATTATTATCTTATTAATTTATCGAAATTACTAATTTTATAAACTGGTCCAAGTTGGGACCAGAAAAAAATATTATTTTAGGGAGGTTATTAATTTATCGAGTATTAATTTATGAAGATTTAACTGTATTTCTAAAAATAAAATAATATAAATATAATTTGTCTTTTCTCTTTTTCTTCGTCTCAGACTCAACTTTTTTTTTTTTTTTGGGCTAAGGACTCTTAATTCTTAGTCTTTTTTCTTTCGCTGGTCCTCTGGGCCTGAATAGTCTATTGGAAGCTCAAGGACTGCAATCACTAACTCAGCCCAGAATGTTACATGAACACCGAAATTCACAATAAAAAAAAAAAACGAGAGAGTAATATTGGGCCTTTATAACATTAAACTGGGCTAGCTCAAATTCATGAGTTTGGGATGCCATTTTAAAAGTGTTTTTTTTTTAATTTTTAAAAATTATTTTTGAAAATAGTCCTCTCTTATTTTTAAAATAATATTTTAAAACAAAATTTTTAAAATTATTTTTAAAAACAGTTCTATCAAATAAATTTTTTTATTTTATTTTTTTAAAAATAAAAAACAGTTTTTAAAAAATGTTTTTCGAACTCACAACAAATTAGGCTGCTAACTCGATCACCTGCCCGTTGTAATAGTGCTGTGATACCCCGATGGCAGTAGAGTGATCCAGAATCCCTTTTATGTTTTTCACTAACTCATTCTGTCAGACGTTTTACCTAATATAATTACTTTTAGTTTACAAGTTTATTTAGACCTTTTTAAAAAAATAAAAATCCTATATTTAAATATAAATTTAAAGTTTTCACGAGTAAGATAATATAAAATAATAACTATAAAATTTAAATAAAAAAATATAAAGTATTCTAAATATTTTGTTATTGAGTTTTGTTTGATTTATTTATTCTAGAAAAAATTTGTCAGTTTTGATTTAGTGTCTCATTCCAGATTTAGAAAAAAAAATTAAATATTTAAAAGTAAGAGAAATTGGCTCATTATAAAATTATGACATACTATTGATTTCTTTCAAAACAAACTCATATTTGAAATACTTAAAAACAAAATCTTATTTTATTTTTAAATTAATTTTAATTTTAAATGATGTTTGAATTTAAGTTATTTTTTTTATATATTTCATTTTAATTTATTTATAATTCTTATTTTAATTATATTTATATCATTATAAAATCTATCAAATTTATCAAAAATTTTATTATAATTCATTTTATTTGATCTAAATCATATCTTATATTAAATTTTTTTTTTATCATGCTAGCATTTTATATACCTTATACCATCAAAATTTACGAAGCCTTAAACCAAAAACACATGGAGAAAAAAAGTCCAATTTCCACCCATCTGTCCTTCAGAAAAGTGACATTCAGCCAACCCCAGCGTTCATTTATTGACTTCAATATCCCTAAAACACGTTGTGGCCACTGACCACAGATAATTCCTAATTTGGGTTAGTATATTCGAGGAGTCAGCATTGGCCATGTTTTGTTAGGTTTGTTCAACTTCCTCTTAATTTACATTAAAATATCACAAAACCCCAATTTTAGGTATGCATACCTCCAGCCTTTTGTACAACTTTCAACCCTTACACACAAAAAGAAAAAAAGTAATTTCATGTCCAAAATTTTCTCTCATTTCGAATTATAAAAATTTAAATTAAATTTATATACAAAAATTATTTATAATTTAAATTCAAATAAATTAAATTCTAATTTTTTTATAATTTCAAATAAAAAGGATAGATCATCTAAAACGGAGTATTATCATTTTTCTTTTTGATTTTGTAATGCAACAGGATTTCAAATAAATTGTGAACGGAGAAATGAGATTTATAAAAATTGAATTCCTAAACTTATAACATACATCTACTCTTAAGATCAAAACTAATATCATTGATGAATGATAACATTAACAATTTATGATCAAGATAAAAGATTACCACCTGTTGATGGTCGATTTTGATATTTAGTTAACAAAGGGTTCACGAGATCGAGCTGCTGTTCTATTAACTGATGTGTGCGTATTTACAATAATATTCAAGGGAAGACAGGGGAGAATAAGAAAGAGTTTTTATCGTGGTTTGGCTAAAGTCTGTCAGACCCCTACGTCCACGGTGAATAGTATTATCTTCTTCAAAGGAGTTTACAATGAAATCTCTAGAGAGAGTTTCTCTGTCTAGTTTCTATCTTTTTCTGCCTTCTTTATAGCACTCTCGTCCCCCTTTTTTCATGGGGAGGGATTATAATAGATAATATTAATTTATTTGTATACAATTAGGATTATATCTGTACAAGCATTAAATGCTAGACAGCAAGTAATAAATGCTGGGTAAATCATTGTCAGATCTTTGGGGACTACAGGCTGATAAAGTGCTTTAGGTGACGCCTGTCAAATACTTGATCGGTTCCCTAGGTACAGAAGAGAGCTCGTCAGCGTCCTTATCATCTGGAGTTTCACAACTGCATACTCAATGGCTTGCCGCGAGGTTTCCAGTGGCCTTGTCTTAGTTTGGACCACTCTTTCTCCTTCTGGACCTTTCGCTATCTATCCGAAGAATCCCCACAACACCACCCATCAACTTAACCTTGGTTTTGTAATTCAATGTTAATTGGAATTGTTTTTTTAGCATTAAAGTAAGGTGTTTTTAGATTGTTTGAGTGGTTTTCTCTTCATAAATCGGCTTAAACAGAATTTTTTTTAATGCTAACTTAACAAATTCATATGATTTGAATGTTTCAAAAGCTTCCTATCAAGTTTAAAGCCATGATAGTAAAAGGTTTTGAAATTAGTTTGTAAATTAAATAGAAAACTTGTGATGAAAGAATTTCACATTGATTAGAGATGAGACTTCTAAAGTCCATATGATTGTTAGAAACTCTCTTCAAATGTAATTAAAAAAATAGTATTTTTGAGTGCCTAGATTGACTTTGTGAATTTTTTTAGAACACATGCGGTGACATATTTCATGTAACAAGAACAAATCTCTAATTTCCTTTTTCTAATAATTTCTATATGTACGTAAAAAAGAGATTTGATAAATTAGTTATTTCTACTACCACAGAAAAACAAAGAAATTAAATGAAAACATCACAAGAATATGCATTTAAAGTGATTAACTGAGAATAAATCAAAATAAATAGCTAAGAAAGAAAATGATTTTGAATTCTAACTTGAAGCTAAACGTGATCATACGTAATTTATGACATAAAATTAGAAAATTATAGATTTCTAGAACATGTAAAAAGATATAAATGTCAATGGATTGCATTAACAAAGAAAATGATTTGTGATGTAATTTATTTTTTAAAGATTATTTTGCAATATTCCAATTCCTCTAAATAACACGCAGGCTTGTCATCAGCAAAAGTCATAATCTTCATAAATGACATGATTATTAGAGCATTAACACGTGTTTAGTTACATGAAAATGACAAGCACTAGCGGCCCAGAAAACAAGAGGTGCATAAAGGTTGGTTTAGTTCTGTTTTGAAGCTCTTCTCAGCTAGAATTTTACTCAGTTATTTTACAATAATCCATCCAAATCGTAATCAGGGTTAGGTTGGTTTAGCTTTTGAGTGATTTTATTAATAATTTAATATACATAATTTTCTACAAATTTTGGGTAATTCTTTTATCATTTTGTTATATATATATATATATATATTGTAAGGCTGATTCAATGATCACCACATAATTGTGTGAGATTTATCTTGAGAATTACTCTATTTAATTTTTCTCTTATCCAACGAAAATAGGCTTGCTTTTTGTGAGCCGATCTCAGTTTCACCATAAAATATCATATATTTATCAAGATTTTCTCAGTTTCATAGTGAACTTGTTGAATTGAGTTACTTCGATTTAATTTAAAAATTTTCATCAACTCCAAACCTTATCCGATTGTGATTAAAAAAAAAATTAAAAATTTAATTTATTAACAGTGTGAAATTTTTTATACTATGAAAATATTTATTTCACGATATCATATATTTTTTAAAATTTTAATATTTTCGAGACATAAATTTCTAGGAATATGCATGGTTATCTGGAGTGTCATATTATTATGCCTCATTGAAATAAAAAGATTTTGACTTGTAACAATGCAAGTTTTTTTAATTTAATCGTTATTTAATTTTCATTCTTAATTTGATCATTCATAAATTCAATTTAATTTAATTAAATCCCTTTATTCACACATCTTTAACTTCACAAATGAAATTAATGATTTGATATCCTAAGATCTGATACGATGCTTGCTAATGCTTATATATTATCCTACATATTATAAACTTATTTTATAACTTCAATTCAAAAGTAGATAATATTTTAATTTCTTTTTTTTATCATTTAATACATTTTATTTTAATCTATATAAATATCTAATTTTTTTATACAAGTTATATTTAGCATTCACATAAATATTGGATGACATTACATAAAATTTTAAACATCTAAATCATCATTTAACTTAATAAAATATAAAATAGATGGATAAAAGGATTTAATTCAATAGAATTGAATTTATAATGGATTGAATTGAAAATGAAAATTAAATAAGAATTAAATTTAAAAAAATTTGTGTTTATAAGGGACTAAAATGATATTTTAGTCAAGATTTTTATAAATATTACAATATTGTGTTTAAATTAATTTCAATATGTTTAGAAATAGGAAAAAGCTATATATATACCAATGACTTGTACTTGAATTTGGTTCTGAAATTTGAAGGGAAATTCTTTTGTTAAACAGGTCCAATCAAATGTTTGAATCTTAGGATTGAAATTTGTGGAACATAAATTTGGTGATATGTTTCTATTTGTATAGCATTTTTCTTAGACATATTATCAATTTAAAAAAACATGTTCTCTTCGCAATATTGTATGATCATTCAAAAATGAGTGATTACTTAAAGATTAATGTTAAAAATTGATTGCTTAATACTAGTTAATATTGAAAAATTGTTCAATTAACGATAATAAATAATAATCAATAATAAAATTAGATGATAGATAATGATTAATGACAATAAGAATTGATGATTTGGAGTGATAATATTGGAATAACATTAATGAGAAAATAGATTTAAAATAATTTTTTTATATAATTAAAATATTTTTATATTATATCAATATAAGGTATTTATCTCCCTATATAAATACTTTGAGAGATATTAAGCTAAAATTATCTTCGAAATAAAATTTTCTTAATTGTCAATCAAATGCGAGAACGTTGAATTTATTTAAAACATTCTCGGTAATGTAAATTTTTTTTTCACAGACCAAATTGTCGGTGAGAGTGAATAAGATGATATCATGTTTTCTGTTGTGTTCTTTTCTTTTTGGCTAGAAGAGGGAGAGAGTTGAGACAACTAGACTTTGGTATCTTCCTTGAGCCTTTTTATAGAAATACTCCATCTCCTTCGTTAGGGTGATACCCTGTCATTAATAAAGTAAAAATAATTAAAAACGAAAAGTTTTAATAATTTTTAAATAAATATTTAAGAATGAGTGATAATGTAAAAAGTTTTTATACTTCAAATGCATCAAAATTAAACTCAAAAACTAAACCAGCTCATCAATTTAATTAAGTTGAATTGTGCAAATTATAAGGATAAAAATGCCATTTTTTATTTTTTTTTCATCAAAAAATTTCGCCACCATTTTTATACAAAAGCCAATAAACTACACAAAAAGTAGAGTCCATAAAAATTCCGATTTTTTTAGGTGAAGAAACTCCTAGTTAGATTAAACATTAAAATAAACAAAAAAAAAAAGGAGATCTAACTTGAAAAAGGTGTACATTTAGTACTGACTTATCATAAGGTTTTACTCGAATTTCTTCATGACATTAATTATCATTTCATTACGTTGGCATCCTTTACCAATGGCACAATGGTTGCAACAAATTTAGAAAATTGACTAAGATAATGCCCACTAACTTGAATATCATTTATGCCATAAATTGACTAATATTGGGCCTACAAAAATTCCATCTGATTCAGTTTGTAGAACTACATTCACATTAAGTATAAATTTTGATAAGACATGTAATTTAAAAAAAATTAAGGAAACTGATATAAATATATTATGATATAAAAACACGTATATTTTAATTCATACCAAAACATTATTCTACTTCTTTATATATGTAAGTTTTTTTTTTCAATTTAGTTCTTATTTAATTTTTTATTTTTGATTTAATTTATGATAGATTAAATTTCTTTTAATTAAATCATTATGTCCATCTACCCCACATCATACGTAAAATAATGATTTAGAAGTCTAAAATAACATCTAATATTTGTGTAAACATTAAATATAACATATATAAGAAGGTTAAATATTTATATGAATTAAAATAATATATATTAAATAATAAAAAAAGAAGAAATTAAAGTAGTTATCTTATATATCTATTTTTAAATTAAAGTTATGAAGTATATTTATTATTTGAAGTGTGCTATATAAGGATTAGAGGGCATTAAATTAGATAGCAAAATTAAGACAAATAAATTAAGGGACTAAAATGAATCAATTTGAATTTATAAAGGATCAAATTAAAAATAAAAAATAAAATCAAAGTCAAATTAAAAAACCGGCATCTATTAGAGAGTAGAACAGTAGTTTAATTTTAAGATTTTTTAGAGATCATGAATTCTATGGAGCCAGCTATCCTTTTGCTATTTTTTTTAATAGAAATTTGTGTGTTTTTTTAACTAATTTATTTTAAGATTTGAAAAAGATAATTTAATGATGAAAATATTTAATCTCTTAAAAGTTCAAATTTATTGTAAAATTAGTCAACCATGAATGTCTTGCATTTGTCCATTATCCGGTAACTATTCTTGTGATTATTGCCTAACTTGTTTTCTAAAACAATTCAAACAAATTTTCAAATCAATGTAAAGCAATTTTTTTTTAGGCATGATCATGAATAATATTATGACATGCTTAAAGTATTCCAAAATTTCCAACCGACTGCGTACCCAAAATGCATATTGCATCAATATGGGCAACCTTACTTTTCAATGTTAGAAAAATGGACTCTAATATTTGACCATTTAAAGGGAGGAAATAACGGTCTAGATGGGGAATAGGACTTCTTTCCCTATGTCTTATTTGTAAATTGTAATTGTACGTTAGAGCATTTCCTTTTGCTAAAATGATTTACTTTTGTTGATGAATTTTTATTTCATGTGTTATGAATGAGTCTACATTGACACTAATCATATGTAAAATGTTACTATTTATTTTTTATTATTTTTTTGATATAAATATGGAAATCTTGAGTTAGTTACTATATTTAATTGTATGTAAAATAATATAAATTATTATTTTCGAAACTTTTCTCATTAATATTGAAAGTTTAAACTTAAAATATTATATTTATGTATTAAATAATTTATCATTTTTACCCTAACAAATAAAATAGCACGCATAAAATTACAATTCTCTTGTCAATTATGCATTTATACTTTCATTTTTCTTCAAATTTTCCTTATTTTATACCCACTAAACTTCCAATGTAGCAAAACATCCAAGATATGACCCACTGAATCCAAACAACACCGACCAATCCCCACACAAAATTTATAGTTTGATAACAATAAACAAAGGGAAGACTCCTTCCCTACTTAAAGTTTTGAACCAAATTTCACTCTCCCAAGTCCCAACATCTAAAACGTGTCGACCATAGTACCCAAGTCCCAAAAAAACGGTCAATAAAAAAAACTACCAACTGTTGCTCCTAGAAACCAAATTCTCATTCCCTGGTTTTCACAATCCACACGTTGCTTTCTCTCCTTTGTCCAAATATGCTCAATCTTCTCCCACAATCTCGCCCCTCCTTTCGTCCAAAAATCAAATTATGCCCACATCTTACATTCCCATCTGATTTCGCTGTCCGCAAGTGGCCACTCCACTATCCCACAAATTAATTTGTTTGATTGAGGAAATTTTCAAGCCTCCAAGTCTCCTTCACTCTCTAACTTCGCTTTGAAATTCAATGTATTAAAAAAAAAAAAAAAAAACATCTTAGATTGATGGGTGCCAGAAACTTGCTCATTCTTAAAACCCACTTTGGTTCCATCAATATACGTTTAATAAATGATTTTGTTTGCGGAAACATGATCTGGGCTGTTGGTTCTTTGTGGGTTTTCTTCTGCAATTATGTGCTTTTTTCGTTTGGATTAATACTCAGATATATCTCCAGGTTTGATGAGTCTTCTGATATTAATTAATGAGATTCTGGGATTTTTCATTGATTATATCGCTAATTTAATTCTTACTTTGTTTCGTTTCAGATTTCATGTGGGAGAATGGAAAAATGATCAAACGGAGAGAAATTTACAGGATTCAGAGATTGATGCGTTCAAAGAACAAGTGATAAATTTCCTGTTTCACAGTAGTGAAGATGTTTATGAAGAGAATGAGGAAAGAGATGAAGAAACAGAAATACCTGTTTTCACAGAAACCAACTCTGATTTCCAGGAAGAATGTAAGGACAAAGAAGGAGAAGCAGAGATTTCTGCTTCCACGAAGAATGCTCATGAAGATAGTAATAAAGGACAAGGAGAAGCAGATCATTCTGTTATGACAGAGACAGAATCTGCTACAACCGCAAGTAAGTATGAAGTTGTGTCAGGTAAAGATATATCTGTGTTCATAGAAGAACCAACTACCTTGAGCTTTACTTTTCGAGAATTTTATTCGAATTCGAATTTTTCCGCCATTTCTGATACCGTCGACAAGGAAATATCGGAGTTTAATTCCCAGGTAGAACCTGTTCATGAAGAAGAAGAAAATTGCTTTGTTAACAGAGAAACTGATTCTGAAATTCCAAATGATTCCGCCATTTCCGGTAAGGTTTTGGATTCTGGAGCTACTGTGGTAGACGAATTGCCAGAATTGAATTCAGGGAAAGAATATTTTGTCGAAGAAGAAAATTGCTCTGTTAACAGAGAACATTCACTGGAAACTGAATCTGAAATTCCGAATGGTTCCGCCATTTTCAACAAGGCTACTAATTCTGAGGCTGTTGTGGAAGACGAATTTCCAGAATTGAATTCAGAGAAAGACTGTGTGGACGAAGACGAAATAATGGACTCTGATTTAAAACAGAGTAAGTTCCCACTCCATTATAATTCTGATGAATCTTGTTCGAAAAGCGAGGATTTTGGTAAAAACGATTCATCCGATGAAGACGATTTGGTTTTGGAGGAATTTTCATCTGTATATGATTCAGATTCAGATTCAGTGTCATCTAGCTCAAGTGGCTTGGTCTGGGGAAATAGCAGCAAAATTGACGATTTGATTACATATGATTTCCTGGCATATAAAAACGGTTTGGAAGGACTTGAACCTGAAGATCTAAAGGAGAAAGGAGCTGAAGATGAATATATAGAAATTGATCCCCATATGAAAGATTTAAAATATAATTTTCCGGGGAAAACCGGAAACAAAGATGAAAAGGAGGAGAAGTTGGATGAATTAGATTATGAGGAATTTGAAGATGACTTAGATTGGGAGCAAGATGATGTTGTAGAACAATTGAAAATGGAACTGAAAAATGCGAGACAAGGAGGGCTTCCAACAATATTAGAGGAGGAAGATGAAGAAGAAGAAACAGAGTCTCCGAAATTGGTTGAAGATCTGAAGCCTCTGAAAATTGAAGAGAAGATGGAATTCAGAGATCAAATGTATGAAATTCAGAAAGTTTACAAAAGCTATGCAGAGAAAATGCGGAAACTGGATATCTTGAATTACCAGGCCATGCATGCAATAGGTAAGAACAAAATCAACATAATTTTATGTCAAATTCGTTTTAGTAATATTTTTTATTTTTTTATTGTGATAGATCTTTAATTTTATCTTGTATTCAGAAAGTTTCTATATTCTTGTCATTTTTCTTCTTACTGCAATCATTCTGAAGCTCAAATATAAAGTTTTTACCTTGGCAATCACTTATTCTTCATATAATACATGAAATTAACAATTTCATTATTAAAATTATAAGATATTGATAAAATAATTATTAAATTATAAGAGTGATTATAATAATTTCTAAATAATATTCTGTCAGTACATTTTTGTTTCTCTATTGTATTTTTCAAGGATAACATTTAACATATTGTATAAATAAAGAATTATTCAATTATTATTATAATTATTTCATTTTATTAACACCTAATAATCTTATAGGAAATGGTTAATTTTTTTAATATATTTATAAAACTTATGCAAGTCTAATTCCATAATTATTTGAAACGGGAAAAAAGTTTCATAAACTATTTGTCATATCTAATCAACTGGATTATTTTTCCAAACTGATTCTATGAGACATTATCTTTGCGTGGTGGGCCTCTATAGTCTATAATAATCATATTTTGCTAATTCTGTGCACATAAATCTAGATTCATATTTCATTATTCCGCCAATCAGAAAGCCACAGAAAGTGGCAAGGCAATATTGGAGGTTTTAAATTCCATTCTACCATTCTTTTTTTCTTTTTTTTTTTTCCCGTAGGCCTACTTTTTCATTTAATACATTATCACATCACTGTTAGATCCACTTTGCTAGAGTCTGAAGTATCCAATAAAGATTAAGGAACCTTCCGATAAGGCTTTTGAGTTTTGACTGAGAGTTAGCTTTAAATATCGCATTTTAAGCAAAGCAAAGGTGAAGAATATATATTTCTCGGGAAATAATCTTCTTTTTCCATTTGTCTTCTTTTTTTCATTTTTTATTTTTTACTAACGCATCAACTACTTTGCGGTAAATTGCAGGTCTTCTCCAACTAAAAGACCCTCTTAGACTAATCTCAGCGTCAAAGCCTCTAATTTCACAGAATTTATGGCCACGCAAAGCAGCCAAAATCAAATCTGACCCACTTCTGAAGTTTGTACAAGAACTTCATAGAGATTTGGAATTGGTTTATGTAGGTCAAGTTTGCCTCTCTTGGGAAATACTGTGTTGGCAGCACAAAAAAACTCATGAATTAAAAGAATATGATACACAAGGTTTTCGTCAGTATAACCTAATTGCCGGTGAATTTCAACTTTTTCAAGTCCTCATGCAGAGATTCATAGAGAATGAGCCATTTCAAGGCCCTAGAGTTCAGAATTATGTCAAGAATCGCTGTGTCATTCGCAATCTGCTTCAAGTTCCTGCAATCAGAGGTAAATATAATGGTCTGTTCTTCATATCTTACATGGTGTAATTTCAACAGAACTCTTTCATTTCGTTGTTCATATAAAATTTAATGTGATTTTTCTTAGATACCCTCTCACTGCATTAAACAAGTGTGACATATTGGCATACGATGATCGAAATTTTCATATTTTCGTATCAATACTTTTGTATTCATATGATTTTTGATATATGTTGTCTCACGTCTTGTGCTTTTTAACTTTGACGTGTGCATGTTGTGTTAGTGCCAATGCTTCATATGGTGAAATTTATTTGAAATTGCTCTTCAGATGATTGTATGAATGAAAAGAATGCAGTTAAAGGGGAGGAAGAAGATCCAATTGCAAGTGGAAAGTTAGCAGAAATCATCAAAGAATCAATGCAGGTGTTCGCAGAATTTGTTCGAGCAGACAAAGATGATGGAAATTTGATCCTTAAAGTTTCCCGGCAAACTCGAACTAATTTCGACCCTACAGTTTCAGATCTTCTGATACATATTCGAACACACCAACAAAAGGTTTGCTTTCTTAAGATCCTAACGCTTTGTTTTGGTTCATACAAATCTTATAATATTTTTTGTTTCAATTTTTTGGTTGCAGAAAGAGAAGAAGCTGAAGGATATAGTGAGAAGTGGAAACTGCTTAATGAAGAAATTCCAGAAGCAACATGAAGAGAAGCTGGATCATGAGCAGTTACTGGCTCAGGTTGAGTTGAAGTTGATTTCAAGGGTGCTAAATATGTCAAAATTGAGAAAAGATCATCTAATATGGTGTAATGAGAAATTAAACCGGATTAAATTTATTAACAGAAAGGTCCATGTAGAGCCATATTTTTTGCTTTTCCCTTGTTGAGCTGGCTCTTCCATGCCATTTCTTCCTAGATGTATAGACTTCTTATATACAGAGATAATGATATAGCAGCTAGATGGCAAAAAAAAAAATCACTACATAGGCTTTTTGCTTACACACTGGGTTATAAAATAAATGGCTATGGTTGTATTATTTTTTGTTCTTCAAAAAAGATAATAATAATGTGGAACTATTTGAAAGACATAGTCTTTTTTTTTTTTAATTAGATTCTCAACAAGATTGAATATACATCGGTTCATTCTTGTTTATGTTTTAGAAACATTCAATTATAAAGATTGACGTTTGATGTAAGAGGACATGAATTATAGGTGAGTGTTGAAAAGTGTAATTAACACTGCTCTTAAATGCTAATGCAAAAATTGTTACCTACAATTGTTCAATACTAAGGAAATTATGAGGTTTGGTTTCGTTTGAGCATTGCTCATGTATAACAGTATTGGTAACCGAAACAACTTATGTGGAACCATGGTACAAGTTATCTACTTAGCCTGCACGATTGCTATTACTTTGGTAATGTTGTCTTCTAACCAAATGAAGTGATCCTAGTCTACACATGTTGCTCGACTTAAACAGAACAGAATTCAGAGTGATTATTCTGTTAAATTCAATTGAAATTCTTCACTCAAATATTATTTTGTTCAAATATCATATTTGATGATCTCGATTTGCTTATTTTGTATGAATAATATGATTGCTTCCATTTCAAATTCATTGTATAGCAAAGAAGAAATCACAATTCGAAATGAAAGTCAAGATGACGTGACTTTTTTGGAGAACATATGTGGTTTACAGTTTTGTTTTTCACCATTAAAATTGATAAATCACTTTAATTTAGAGTATGATAAATTTAACAAGTTTTAATTTTAAACTTAAAATTATTGTGTTAAAAAATTTTCAATCATGAATTTTAATAACCTTCAAAATCAAAATTACTATATTCTTATTGCCATCTTACATTTACCGGCTGAAATTCACTAGTAGGATACAACTAAAATGACCATGCAACAGTGATTTAGTTCATACAAAAAGTAAGTTTTTGTAGGAAATTGAGTTTCTTAGAAAATAAATTTTCTTATGAATTTTTTGAAAAATGCTCAAAGTTATTTAGTTGATAATTGAAATTAATAGTTCTTGTTAGAAATTTTTCTTGCCCAAAGGAGGGCAAGTAAGTAACTTTCCACATTTTATGGGAAATTGAACTTATGGGAAGTCTTACTTTATTCACTTTGCCAATTAGTGGTCAATCAAACAACACATCTAGCTATTACTTCTTACGTAACTTTCTATTAACCGAACGATCTCCAAGTATGCTCTAATGTACATAAGCTACACTAGATTTTTCTGTCACCACTTAATCCTTTGTCTTAAAAAGTCTATAAACCATCTCACCTTCTTGCCAGAGAAGTATTCATCAAATTTTGTAGTATTAGAAAAGTATTACTAACAATCACTTAAACATCAGCTCAAAATTTATTGATGTACAATATATCGTGTGTCTTTGACTATAACTATTAATTTACTATCTTATTTAAGACATATATCAATGATATGCACAGTTTTTTTTTATGATAAATATTAAATTCTTGTCTTACTTAAAACATTATTTAATGAAACAAATAACAGTAACGAGTATCAACAAATATGGGATTTTTTTACAAATGAAAACAATGAATTGATAGCAATACCTTCTTTAGGTGATATTTATGAAAAAAAACTTCTCTCAATTTGGAGAGTCTTCTATCTCTTCTGTTTCCATGCTTTTGCCTGGGAATCTATCTGGCTTCTACATTGTGACTTATCATTTTGTAGTAGATCTCCTCCTATCTCTATTGGATTTGTTTCATTCTGGTCCTGATTCTTGGAATAAAAGCAGTTATTGTTAGTCTTGTGATAATTTGGCTCTCAAGGCATGGCTGTCCGGCTTTAATCTGATCTGATGTACAAGACTTTCTTCTATGTTTGATTTTTCAATTGACATTCTGGTTTTTGGCTTACGTCCTGGAGAGTTCTTGATTTCTAAAATCTGTTTTTCCACTGGGGATTTTGGTAGAGTTTGGCTGAATCTAGATTATTAGCTAGAAAAAAATTCCAATAAGCAAGATCTTTATAATTCCCTATTAATGCATCTGATTTGGTTGCTTGACTACAAGAAGTAATATCTCTGATTTTGACTAGATCCTTGTTTCTTTGGAATGGAGAGCAATTCTGAGGTAGGTGATCCTATAGAGAACTTGGAAGATATTGTTGAACTAATTGCTAATCCAAACCCTGCAAATGTTAGTCCAGTACTGGTAGGCAAAATTACATGCTGGAAAATTCTTAACAAAAATACTGTTAAACAGTTAAAGACACAATCGGGAAGAGTTGGGGAATATTTGATGGGCTGATGACTACTGATTCTGGCTCAAATGTTTTCATCTTCACATTTTTGGATCACAATAAAGTTGTAGAGGTGTTGGAGAAATCCCCTTGGAACATTAGCTGGAACCTGCTTAATATCTCAGCTTAGGATCAATCTCTGAGAATAAAGGAGGTAAATTTTAATGAGGTTAGCTTTCGGATCCAAATCCATAATGTTCCTTTCGAATTTTTTGATGAGGACAATGCAAAGAGGCTAGGAAGAAAGATTGGATCCATTGAAGCAGTGGAAATCCCAATTGTTAATGGTTGATTACTGAGATCCTTTCATAGGATCCATGTCAAATTGGATTTGTCTAAACCTTTACCTTTGGGAATGTGAATTCCAAGACAAGGGGAGAGCAAGTTATGGATTTACTTATACTATAAAAAGTTACAAAACATTTATTTTATCTGTGGTTTTATTAGACACGAGTAAAATTTCTGTTTGTAATCCCATAAATAAATCTACTGATTTGGATAAGTTTAGGAGATATGGTCCTTGGATATATGTACCACCAGAAAAGGGCATCTCAGACCTTTCTTTTCCTTTAATTTGTGAGATTCCTACCATGACGCCACTGGATGATGGTTTAGGTGAGAATCAAAGACATCAGTACGAATTAGAAAGTGGCTCTAGGGTAAGAACATGTATAGAGGGGAGTTCCAAACTAGTTGAACATGTTACCAAACTACTGCAGATAGGTTCGTTAGACAGCTCAAAGAGACAAACTGATCAAGTTGCACAATTGGTTTTGGTTAATTCATTTTAACTGAAGCTGAAGCATAATCATATGTGGGTGATCAGGATAAGATACCAAATTTGGGAACTAAGAATAATACAAAATTAGAATGTTCTATAGCTGTTAGTCTTAAGTTTCAGGATTTGGATAAATTGGCTTCCCGTAGGCTTAAAAGGAGCAATGTGGCTTTGGATGCTTTGGAAAGAGATACTCAAATAGCAAAACACAAATCCCATTTTTACTCTAAAGAGGTGGTATTCCAATTAGGTTCTATTGATGATGCTATTCCTAAAAGGACAAGAATTATGTGTCAAGTTGGAAGAATAGAGCGAGAACTGGTTTGATGAATACTACAAATCAATCTAAGTTTGAGGAGGTGGGCCTATCCATGGCCCACCAGATGCTGTGAAGTTCTTATATTGAAGCTGTTGAGAGATTTCTCGATCCTCGATAGTAAGAGCCTTAAAGGCTCTTGTAAGGGCTAATAAGCCGAACTGTATATTCTTATCGGAAACAAATTCTAATATTTATAGAATTGGGGAAGTTGCAGTAGTAGTTGGAATGCCACATTACTTTGTGGTTCTTTCTTTAAGGAATAGGGGAGGTTTGGCTTTCTTATGGTTGTTAGACTTGGAAATAGATGTGATTCACTCAAATGATAGGATCATTCATTGTCAATTTTTAAATCAAGGTTCAGTCCTGATTTGGTATCTTTCATGTGTTTATGACTCTCCTTATCATTCGAACAAACATGATTTGTGGGATAACTTTTATGCTATTTAGAAGTCTATGGTTCGTCCTTGGACTATCATCGGGGATTTTAATGCCTTACTTTCTAAGAATGATAAAGTGGGCCATTGAAATTGACTTTTTGGGGAGCATGCATGCTTGGGCCAATGGTAGAAATCGTGGTCTGGCTATTAAGGAAAGACTTGATATAGCTATATGTAATTGAGCTCGGAGAATTTCATTTCCCAAAAGCCGCAATATCTTTTCTTGTGAGTAGTGTTTTAGATCACTTTCCAATTTTGTTAAATACTCTCTTGATATTGACTCAGTTTCTGAACCTTTCCACTTTTTATTTGCTTGGTTTAGAGATGAATATTGTTTTGAGGTGATTTGGCAAGCTTGACAAGTTACAATTATGGGATTGATTGCTTACCAATTGATTCAAAAAATTAAAACTGTGCAACAAAATCTTAAAATATAGAATAAGAGTCATTTTGGGATTTGTCATGAGAAAATAAAACAGCTCAATGAAGCTCTCCAAGTTGTTCTGGACTTGGAACCTAGTATGGAAAATAAGGAATTGGAGAAAGAAATTAGGTGGAATCTTAATGAACAGTTAGCCAAGTAGGAAGATATTTGGCATAAGAAATTTAGGGAATTTTAGGTTTATAATGGTGATAAGAATTCCTATTTTTATCATTTGTCTCTTGTTACTAGGCATATAAGAAATAATATATCTAGAACAAGACTTAAATATAGACAATAGATATACTAAAGGGAGTAATTAGCTTTATACTTTGTCTAATGTTTTGAAGAACTATTTTTATCTCATTCGTGCTCTTATCCAAAAGATTTAGAAGGTTTACTTAATCCAGTTATCACAGATAAGGAAAATCAAATTCTACTTCAATTATATCAAAAAGAGAATTATAAGAAATTGTTACAGTTATGCATAGTTAAAACCTTTTGGGCTGGATGGAATGATGGCTGTGTTTTATAGGAGGTGCTGGCATATTGTTGGTCTTCGAGTAGTGAAAATGGTTCAATTTTTTTTTTCATTTTGGTTTCATGTTAAGGAGATGAACTTTGCCTATATTTTCTTGATACTTAAGGTAAAAGGTGTTAAAACTTTTGGGGAATTTTGACCTATAAGTTTATGTGATCTCAACTATAAAATTATCTCAAAAATTATTGCTAACAAGCTAAGGTTAGTCATTGGCAAGCTTATTTCACTTGTTTTGTTTGTTTTTGTGCTCCGAAGATGGATTACTGAAAATAGAGTCTTAGCTCAAGATATAGTACATTCATTTTCCAAAAAAAAGAATTCGGTAGTTTGATGGGCCTGAAATTGGATATGCAGAAGTCAGATGATAGCGTTGAATGGTGTTTTATCATTCAAATCTTAAGACCATATGGTTTTAACTCAACCTTTGTTCAATGGATTTATCAGGTATACCAATGCTATCATTTGCTGTTCTTTTTAATGGGAGTCCATTTAAGACTCTTTACTCAAAGTGCGGTTTAAAATAAGGTGACCCTTTTTTGACCTACTTGTTTATTCTACATTCAAGATTCTATCAAAATTTCTTTTTAAGGTTGAACATAATAGGAGTATTCATAAAGTGAAATTGTCTCGTAATAGTCCTCCAATCAATCACTTAATATTTGTAAATGACATCATTATTTTTTTTTTTGAGGAAATGTTAAGGAGGTAAAATCTTTATAGAATATTCTTCGTACTTATGAGCTATGGTTTGATTAAAAGATAAATTTGGACAAATCAAGTGTTTTCTTTTCTTAAAATGTCAAGGAGGATACTTGGACACGTATGCTAAATTTTATAAGAGTTTTTTTGCTTAAAAGGTATGTTCTTATCTTGGAATTCCATTATTTTTCATCAAAGTCAAAGGTTTAAGATTTTCAACTCCTTGTTGACAAGACTCAAGCTAGACTCTTTGGGTGGAAGATGAATTCATTATGCTAGGTTGGATATACCATTATGATCTCATCAATCTTACAATAGCTACCCATATATTCCATGTCCTGCTTAAAGTTTCATCAACATTCTACTTAAAACTAGACTCTATTTGTCAAAGATCCTGGTAGAAATTCCCCATTGATAAGCAAGGTTTTTTTGTCTTTAGGCTAAGGAATCATAATGCCAACCAAAAACTATGGGGGGATTTGCATTTAAATTGTTTCATCATATAACTTTGGCTTTATTATCCAAGTTGACATGGAAATATATTACAAATCATTAGGCTTTATGGGTTTAAGTGCTTTAAGCATAAATAAATAAAGACAAACCATTTTTTTGATGAATCAAATCTTTATTGGATTCTGGTTGTGGAAAGGAATTTAATAGGGAAATCAATTATTTTTAAAGATTGTTGTTGCATTGTAGATGATGACTGAAATATTTATGCATT
Source organism: Saraca asoca (assembly GCA_026873985.1). Lineage (NCBI taxonomy): Eukaryota > Viridiplantae > Streptophyta > Magnoliopsida > Fabales > Fabaceae > Saraca > Saraca asoca. Next base: position 18,403 of record JANHAO010004109.1, read on the forward strand.
GAAGGATCCATGGCTCACAAATTGTTAGGAATTTATAACTCGATTAAAAGATGATGTGGTTTTGGAGAATATCTTAATGGTCAATAATTTGTTCATTTCTCCTAGAAGGTTATGAAATTTGAACATACTCTCTCAATTATTTGTAGTTAATGATGGAAATAAAATCATTTGAACAATAGTTTTAGAATCAAATCATGACAAATTAATTTAGGCTTTTACAAATTTTGGTAGTTTCATTACAAAGTTTACTTATAAATTGATAATAACATATCAAGCAAATAATAGGCAAAATAAATATGGAACAAACTTTGGAACCTCAACATTCATCAGAGTTTGAAAGTTGTTCTAAAGAGGTTCTTAAGTGGGGTTTTGCCTATAAAGGAAAGACTAGGGCATTTGACGGGAGAAGGAAGTACCTTGTGTAGGACAAGGTAACTTATACCTAAGAGAGAGTGAACTGGATGTTTTTAAAACTTTCATAATTTATAAAATTCATTTTGGAAAACATTTGATTTTAAGAGTCATAAGGATGATTTTAATTTTAATAATCCAAGATAGCTTTATGAAGATCTTTGCACTTAAGATATAACAAATCAAAATATTTATACAAAGTAATTCATTTAACTATACATAGGTAATGCATCAAAAAGTACATTCATATATAGATATCTCTTTCAACCATTCAAACATTTAAGCAATAAGATAAACATTGAAGCGCAATATATCTAACAAAGTTGATCAATAAAAATAGGGCATATTATAAAATATAAATGAAGTAAGAATAGAGAGATCGACACAAAAATTTATAATAATTCTTTCTTGATCTTGAAGATTCCCTTCAAGGTATACATCCACTTTTTAAGTTTTACAAGCTTAGGCTACTTCTTTACTATCCCTTCAAGTTTTAACCAATACTTGAAGAAGTCTTACAATCTCTTTATTCTTTCTTAAGTAAATCACTCTTTACAAGGAACACTTCACCTTTTCAAAGAATTTCCAAAGAGTAGCTCACCTTCAAAGTGTTTTTCAGAGGGATAACTCATCCTTTTTACAAATCTAAAGGGATTCCTCATATTTTACCACTTATAAGAAGATTTAAATAATGGACAACTCATAGAGACTTTATCAAAGAATAGATAAAATAAATGAGGCACCTAGAATAGAAAAATTTCACAATGGAAAGCTCAAATCTTGATTTTGATGAAAGAAATAGTAATAGATGATAAATGGTGAAGCTCAAGCTTTTTATATGTTACATTTGATAATTCTTAGCTTATATAAGAAGCTGTAATGTTTCTATAATATTTAATAGTTGTTTAGGACACTTTTGGATAAAAATTAACTACTATTTTTGAATTTAACCTAGATGAATCAACTCATGAGTTGACTTGATAATATTACAAGGCTTTTTGGGTAAAAATTGGTTTGCACAAGTTGACTTGCTAGTCAACTTGCATGCCTTGAAGATAGGATTTCAAACTCAAATTGAAAAGGTCATAATTGTTTTGTTTCAAGCCCATTTTCCTATAATTGGAAATATATTTCAATCTACTTTCAAATCGCATTAGTTCCACACTCATGTCATAAGTAGTTTTCGAGATATTGTAAAAATAATGAGCAAATGTTTGAATGACTTGATTGTAAAATACTAAATTTTAGATTCACATTGAACAAGCTATAACTTTTTCATATTTTGATCATTTTAAGCAAATGACATGTCCATGGAAAGCTCTTTGAGTGTATTTTCATATAAAACAAATTTCACAATTAAATTGTAAGTATTTGGTGAGATATGATCAAAAGAATAGCCAAACGTCAAAACCAGAAAGACTAAAACTCATATCTCATTTGTTTTTGAAGTTTCTTCAATGCTACCTTGTGAAAATATAATTGTGGAATATATTTTCAAAAACATTTTTAAACTAGATAAGAATTTGAAAACATGTTTGAGCTTTATATAATGAAAAACTTTATTTTTCAAGAAAGTCTAAGTCTCAAAGGAAAAACTATACCCAATGAAGTCTTTATGTTTCACTTCATATTTCCAAGCTTTCAAAGCTTTCTTCTTCTTATTCTTCAATACTTTAAAGATCTCTTTTCCAAAATTTCTCCTTGAGTTGAGCATGACAAGATTTCCCATTGTTATGCTCACTTTTCTTTTTTTTTAGACAAATTTATAAAATATGTACAAATTTTGCAAGTCATATGATTAATCTAATAAAATATTTAAGGATTTGATATGCATAATTCAAATATATAACTAAAACAAATTAGCACAATAATATACATTATCCATATCATAAATTTATTAACCATAGCATAATACTTGCATAAAATTTAATACTTTTAGCACATAATCAAGTATTGCTATTTGAACATATATATTTACCATTTGTCATTTGTCATCATCATAATTAATCATGTGAAACCTTAGAGCTAACACCTTGTGCCCGCTGTGTTGTTTCGCAATTGAATTGGAGCTCCATTTGGTCGAGCATTGTGAAATTATTTGGCTAATCTAGTTTAAATTCAAGAATTTGAATATTGCATGGTTGAATTCTTGATTGATACTAGAATTGCTTTCAATCGTTGTAACTAGGCATTGACTATTATACCCTGTTGATGACTCAAAATTACGCCTCTCAACAATGGCATTCATAATGATTGCCTTAAAGCATGTGTAGGATGAATGGAATAAGGTGGTGCACAACAGCCATGTAGTGGACTTGGAAAGGCTTTTTGTGGTTATTGGCAATGACATTGAGGAGGAAGAGAATCGGGTTAGGGCTGAGAGAAGGAATAAGGAATGGGTTGTGGGTACATCAACTAGGCTTAATGCAAAATAGTCTAAACAGAATCCACCGCCTTGTGATATGTTTAAGATTAATATGGATGCAACTTGATCCTGAAGTCTATCTTTATGGCTGTAAATTGCAAAGGAGAGGTATTGACTTTATGGTATGATAATTTTGAGTGTTCATTTCCTTTAGCTACAAAGTTATTTGCTATTCATAAAGCTATCATTGTTTCTTATAACTATAGAGACAAAATTGTGCAATTTGAGAGTGATTGTAAGTTAGTTGTGGAAGTTTTATTAGGAATCACCTGTTCCTTAGAGTATTTGTGTAATCTTTAAGTTAATCCACAAACTATTTTTTGTTGCTTACTATGTCAGATTGGTTTGGTGTCACCGTGTTTGTAATAAGATAAGCTATGAGACTGTAAAGTTGATTATAAATATTATTGGGAGCGGTTTGGGTAGTTTTTTCTAGACTATGATTCTACTACCACTGATTAATAGTATCTAAATATTTAGTAAAAAAAAAAAAATCAATATGAGATGTGCTAATGTATTTAGTAAGAAAATTTTGATTATCGTTGACAAATTCATATGTTAAATCATAAAGAATTGTTTTATACATGCTTTTAACAATGTCAACGACTATTTTTTATTAGATAAACAAGATAAATTAATTAAAATCCTTAAAAAGTTGATTTTGATATCACTTGATTGTAAAAATAGTTTTTATTTAAATTAATACATATATTTTTATATAAGAATTGATTCACTCATCTGTGACAAGTATGATAGATTTTTTATATGCATATTAGATAATTTTTTTTCTTTGAAAGTAGAGAAAATATTAGATGTGAGAAAATATTGTTTAAACCCTTACAACAAACTACAGTATGGAATGGCATGCTCGGACATTATTTGCAAAATCAAATTACAATGAAGAATATCAATGTATAATTAAGAAATATTTAGGCATTATAAATTATTTTATAAATTCTAGGGGACAAAAATAGAATTTTGCTATAATATAATCTTAGGTGAACAGATTTTTACGTGTAGAGATCCTAGCAAGTTACAACCGTTGGATCTAGGGCATCAAATTCTGAAGCCTTTTAATACCTCTCATCGACCATATTGATGTCTTCACTATTAGCAGTGCCTTCTCACCAGAACGCTGACTTAAGTAGTTCAGTTTCATCGGAGATAGTTCAACGTCTCACGTATCGCAAGCGCTATAGCCATGCTACCAAATCCAACCAGCACAGGTTTGTGAAAACCCTTGGTAAACTTCCTAACTCCTTTCTCTATGCCCCTCACTTGGCACATGTTTTGATTGTTGTTCTCTAGCAATTCTAGTCGTGATTTCGATCTATCATGGTGTGTTGTGGTATTCTAGCAAGGGATTTGTGTTTTAATGTTTGAAAATGCAGGTGGGAAGCTCGTATTTTAGAGCACTATGAAGAGGGCTAGCGGACCCAAGTGCCCTGTTACTGGCAAGAGGATTCAGGGGGAATGCTATTACATTTCCTTGCAGTTTTATTCGGGCAAAGATGACTTTTTTTACTTAATTTAACACATTTTAGTGTTAAAGTTTTGAAGGTGTCTGTAGAGATTGCAAAGATGATAGTTTGTTAGTTTATTAGATGCCTCACTGTCCTTCGGATTGGTCTTGTTGAGATGCTAATTTATCTTTTATTACTTGCCTATGAGATCAGTTAATGCCATGTTGTAACTTACCTGCGACCCAAATGTGATAACCAAGATTTTCATATAATTCACATCTAAAATGTAGGCTCTATGGTATCTGCAACCAACATCAGGTGATATTAAAGATTATGTTAGTGTTTCTTAGTAGCTGCTTGAGAATAGAACAAGTATTAGTGCATTTAGGCCACAAAAATCGGAAACCTCCACAATTTTTAGTCTAGGCTACATCTTCTGATCTTTGCTTGAGTTGACTAGTGCTATTGCAATGTGAATATGAGGAAAAATGGAAATCAAACACGTCTAGAAATATGAATTTGTTGTTATATATTCCATAAGATTTGTAAGGTTTAGTTCAATTGATACTGTTAATTTCAAATAGGAATCGCATAACAAATTGATATTCTTAGACTACTTTGAATTTCTTTAGTATCCATACAGTAATCGTAGACATATTTCTCTTTTCTGGTTGCATGCCTTGCTTGTGTTTTATGGTTTTTTTTTAAGCATATTTGTGATCAAATTTTTAGTTTATGGTTAACGATTCCTCTCATTTTCATTGTAGATTGCATATTTGGTGCATTAATTATGATATTATTAACTTATTAGATATCTGATTTATCTCCTATAATGTTAATTGCTAAATATACTTAGCTAATATTAACTGAATCTGATGGGATTTTGTTTCATGATTGTAGTTTTTGTCTTCATGGTTGAGGATTGGTTCCAATTGTAAGGTTCTTGTTTTGACAAAATCTTGACAACTATTGCAGATTCCACACCTAAGGTCTGTTGAATATAAGAGATCAAGATTACTTAGAAACAGGAGGACTGTGAATCATGCATATGGCGGAGTTTTGTCTGGAAGTGCTGTGAGAGAAAGGTTTGTTCTGTAACTTTTTCGTTTTGAGTTTTTCATGTGTTTCAGGTGCTTAATAATTTATCATTCTAGGGAATGGTTTTGAGTAAACATGTTTGCATTAATGTATAATTGTTTTTTTGGCTCTATAGGATCATTTGAGCTTTCTTGGTTGAAGAGCAAAAGATTGTGAAAAGGTGTTGAAGATCCAGAAGGCAAAGGAAAAGCAAGCCATAAAGGCCTAAGTTTGGAGAACAGAGTGATATAGAGAGATCTTTTTGAGGAAATTTAGTGATGGGTGAATTTTAGTAAATCACGAAATTTATTATAAGTGTTTACTATGTCGATTTTTGTGCTTTTCTGGCTTGTTTGAACTTGAAATCTTATGCAATTGTTAACTTCGTCGACAACTACATTGTGATACAGTTTTGTTTGTCTTAATTTCCTTTGGAAGTTGCTTTAGTTTTTGTCAATTTGTGGTAGAGTTTAGGGCTGATCATTAGTCAATTAAGACCAGTTAAATGTTATCATTACCATCCTTAAAAGTAAAGCATGGGTTGGTATGAATTTAATCTGGGTATCAATAGTTAGATATCCTGTTCCTTTTAGTGTTCATAAAATACAAAGAGAACAAAAGCTTAATGAGTAATCAAAATACAAACAAGGGCCAAACTCAAAATTGAAAATAACAATCAAAACTTTAACCCTTTAGTTGGAAAGAAAAGAATAGAGGAAAGAAAATAAGAAGAAAGAAAATGGGAGGAAAGAAAATAAGAAAAAAAGAACTTATAATTTTGTTGATTAGTTGGAAAGAAAATAAGGAAAGAAAAGAGAAAGAAAATGTAATTTTATTGATTGGTTGGAAAAAAATGAGAAGGAAAAAAAAGGTGTTAGCCTTAAAGGATATTGTTAACCCCAAAACGAATTTTATATCACTACTTATTAGTTTTGGATGTTGAAAAATAACTGAAAATTCAATATCATATTTTCTTGGACTAACACTATTTTTTAGAATGCTTTATTCATTTTCAGGAATTCTTTGATTCAAG
>JANHAO010004110.1:0-24847 GCA_026873985.1 Saraca asoca
ATTAAAGATATTAAAGAAACTTAATGAAAGAGTAGCAATTAATTAATAAGCAAAGTTCAATTATAAAAGCCTAAGATTGGGGTTTTACCACACTTATGGTCTTTAACAAATAATTAAAATCTTTCTCATTTTAATTACTTAGATAATTAAGGATGGTTGAGCCTAAATTAATTACTAGCCTCTTTCAAGGTCTGATAATAGTACCTAAATCAACCTAATTGCCTACTTTTGTGGTTCATATTCATTTAAGCCCTTTAAGATCAATACTAACTAATTCAATTCCTAAAGAAACTTAATCTACTTTCGTGATTAAAATCTCTTTATTCAACTATTAGGTTTCCGATGATAATTTTCTCCTTTCAGTGCTTCAACTATCTACCTAAGATAAGATAAAATACTGGCTAAATATTTTATCAAAACCTTAGTAGGCATAATAGTTGAATCAATTTATACCAAGTAATTATAATAGAAAATTAATTAATAATAGCAAAGAACCATAATTGTGCTACTCCCAATCCTTGAATAAAAATCTACTCATACATAATGGAAGCAAAAATCAAATTCATTAATATAAAGAATTTCATAATGTTCAAAACAAGGCAGAAAGATGAAGATGAAGTTGAAAGAGAAAACCAGGATGCTAAAGGATGAAAATAAGATAGAATCTTTGTAAGAACTTCAATCCAAAAAAAATCTCAAACTCTACTCAAAAAAATACCTAAGAATAGAAAACCTATGTAAACTATCTTAAAACTGTGCAAGGGCTCCTTCAAGTTGCACAATAATAACTTATATAGTAGGATGATAGAGGTTGAAATGCATTGTGTAACTTATATAGTAGGATGATAGAGGTTGAAATGCAATTGTGTTTGGTGACATGGGTTGGCTGTGTTTTGGGCTGGGAGTTGCTAAGGAATGCACTAAACATAGCCATATCCTGGGACACATCCAGGCCGTGTTTGATGTTGGGTTCTTTAATTTTTCAGGCTTCAATCACTGTTGAGTTGAGTTCTTCATAGGGATTCTTTCCTAGCTTCTACTCAATCCAAATGTGCTTCAAACTTCTACTTTCACCCTCCTTTCCAAGCCTTTTTGCTAACCTACAAAGAGAAATACAAACCATAACAGTACCAAAGAACAAAAATACTAAACTATAACCAAAAGAGTAGAAAAGTTACAAATTAATAACAAATCAAAAGGTAATAATCAATATAATAATATGCATTTTGCTCATTTATCAGCTAGTAGAAGGCTTGAGTAACAACAGAACTCTAGCTCGATAAGGTGTGAGGACACTAAGTCCTGGCTCGCTCATTCAACAATTAACCCTATGTGAGCTCACTTTGTTATAAGCCAGCTCGACCTCGCTATCCGGAAGATAGCAGTGATCCTAGGTCAAAGGATCTGGTTCACGAGGTGTGACCCTCAGCAAGAAGCTTGCTGAGTAGGAGACAAACATACATCACACCTAGTAGACAAGGGCCCCACCCATAAAAAGTAATCTGTAGAAGCCGATTTACAAGAGTCCATTCTATCTTGTACAATTAATATTGATGTAATATTTTTATAACTTAAAAAATTACTATTATATCTTCTTCTCTATAAATAGGAAGGAGGGAGATCTCTAGAAAGAGAGGCTAAGATAGATATGTCAAAACTCTATAAAATTCTCTCTAAAGTAATAATACTATTACGGATGTAGGGTCTGGTATTACCCAGATTTGGCTAAACCATGTTAAAAATACTGTTTGCCATTATCATTCTTCTACTTCACCATCCTCATCTCTTATTTCTTCTAATAGAAAGCAATTTGGGGTTCATGAACTGTTCTCAGTTGACTAAGATTTGGTTGAACTATATCTCACCGTCAACAAGTTGATTGTTAGCCCTTTAGCAATCAATTATTAAACTTAACTCCATTTTAAAAAGTCATAACTTTTACATTTCAAGCTCATTTTAAGCAAACAATCTATTGTTAAAAGGTATTTATTGATGATAGATTTTGGTTACACCTAAATTTAGCCAGTGGAAGGGGTTTTTTCAGGACCCAAGTTGTTTCCTGGTTGTTTTGGACAGTGAGTGATGAGAAATGGCAGGAGGAAGGAGGAGAAAGATCGAAACATGAAGGTTTAAAATGGTTTAGCTAAGTCCGGATGGCATCGGACCCTACATCCACTGAGAAGTTTTATTAATCTAAAAGAGTTTTTACAGAGCTTTGACTATGGTTTCTGGCAGAGTTTCTGCTAGTATTCTCTCACCCTTCCTTACAATGGCTCTAGCCCCCCATTTATCAAAGCATGGAGGGGTACAAATGGAACTAAGTAAACTATACATCTATTACATTATACATTAAATATACAAGACTGCCTAGAGCACTATAGATTGGCTTTTGTAGGGTGCTAGTGACAAGTGCTTTCTATGGGTGTGACCCACGGGCTGCATTTTACAGAATGGCAGTGCAAGTTGTTTGCTAGCCTTATGCTTGACCTTAGTGAGCTCCTAGCTAGGTAAGGCTGCATTCTAGCGAATTGGAGCTCGTACATTGAGACTGTTGCTAGTTTGTGACCTCGAGCTTATTCAGTCAGTGAGCTCAGATCCTTAGCAAACTGGAGCTTCTCTGTACAATGACCTTGTGGTTTGTTGAGCTCATTTCTTTTGCTAGACTTGGCTCCTTTGGGGTTTTTGCTAGCCCACTCCGTAGTGCTAGATTCTACTAATAACATTAGCCCCCAACTCTCAGTTTGCTTCATGGATTAGGAGTTAGACTTCCACTGGCAAAAGCTCATTCTGTTGTGATACCTCGTAACTCTAGTCTTTATCTTTGCACATTTGTTTCCCTTTACGAGGTGCGATTTCAATGAATCTAGGGCCTTACAAAACTCAGAAGGCAACATGAATAAGTTTTCTGTTGTTGGACCCTTATTCGGCCTATTCCTAACCAAAAATCAGAAGATATTTTTAATCTTAGCCATGGACAACTGTACAGTCAAAGCTTTTTGGATTAGTCTGCCATTTCAATTTTCTAGACAATGCACGTTGTGTGGCTATTGGTGCGCTAGCCTTGTTTTCTTTCGAGTCATTAAATGAGAGTGGTTAGGAGTTCCTTCTAGATCCTTTGGTAAGCTCAAGCTGAGTTTATTTAATGCATGAGGAGTCCTCTTCTTCCTTCAAAGAGTGACCAAATGGAAGTTTTAGATAAACCTCTTGATTTCCTAACATTCCACCTTCCGAGTGAGGCATGTATGGTCTACTACATAAGAAGCTCCGAAGACAATACTTCTCCGGTAATGTGAGGAGATCTTATATGGATATGGGATTATGTCCTCATGGTTGTGAGGTTTCTCCTTTTCAGCCATTTCGATGGGCCTTTTCCTGGACTTCCTGGTTTCAGGAGCAAAACTGAGGAGGAGTTTGCTACTAAGGAAGGGGCTGGAAGAAGAAAGTTAGGGACTTAAGTGAGCTAGTCGGCAAGGGTTCGTTTCTCAATGGTTAGCCCTTTGATTGGTGGGAACTTTCCCTTTATGTTACAATCTTTCTTCCAGAAGAACTAGTTCTAGCTTTCTTTGACTTGTATTTTGACTCTTTCTGATGTAAATGTACCTCGATGACTTTTTAATGAATAAAATTTCCTTCTTTTTTCTTCAAGTATTTTGGCTGCTTATCTTGCAACTCGCAGATGATAAATATTAATTCTACACATAAAAGTAATTAAATAGCCAATCATCTATGCTTCTTAATTGAGAAATAAGCTTCGGCTAAGTATATTGAATGTGAGTGATATATGAGTAGGTCACATGGTACTAAGGCATCCGGTCGCATGAGAGCTACAAAATTTAGACCGCATGAGAGTTGTGAAATTTTGATCACATGAGAGTTGCAAAATTCAGGTCACATGAGAGCTGTGAAATTCAAATTGCATGAAAGCCACGAGATTCAAATTGTATGAAAGCTATGAGATTTTGGTCGCATGCATACGATGGCTAGGAAAGTGGCTCATATGTAAGAGCTTTAAGTTGCACACATGTAGTGGCTAAGAAAGTTACTTACATGTATGGTAATTTTGCAATCTATGGTGGCTAAGAAAGTGGCTCATATGTGCAGGCTAAAGATTGCATGCACATGGTTGCTAAGAAAATGGCTCGTATGCATGACTGATGATGGTGCACATACGATGGCTAAGAAAGTGGCTCGTATGCACAGTAAGGTTGCTACATGCATGCAGTGGCTAAGGAAATGGCTTGCATGCATGAGCTTTAAGTTGCACATATGTAGTGGCTAAGAAAGTTGCTCACATGTATGGTAAGATTGCAATGTATGGTGGCTAAGAAAGTGTCTCGTCCATGCGGTAAGGTTATTGTGTATGCACGAGCTAAAGATTGCTTGCACATGATGGCCAAGAAAGTGGCTTGTATGCATGGCTAATGATGGTTCGCATACGGTGACTAAGAAAGTGGCTCATATGCATAGTAAGGTTGCTGTGTGCATGCGGTGGCTAAGGAAGTGGCTCATATGCATAATCTTTAAGTTGCACACATCAGTGGCTAAGAAAGTTGCTCGCATGTATGGTAAGATCGCAACATATGGTGGCTAAAAAAGTGGCTCGTACATGTGGTAAGGTCGTTATGCACACATAGTGGTTAAAAAAGTGGCTCGTATGTGCGAGCTAAAGATTGCATGCACACGATGGCTAAGAAAGTGGCTCGTATGCATAATAAGGTTGTTACATGCATGTGGTGGCTAAGGAAATGGCTCGCATGCACGAGCTTTAAGCTACAGTCATATTAGTGAGACATTGGGGGATAGGTTATGCTAATATGATGCTTAGCTGGTCACGCTAACATGATACAAAAAAATAAGGCACATTAGTGTGACATTCAGTCGTAGATTAAAATTTCATTTTTGAATAGTACATTTTTTCTAGAGAGGCGACAAACTCACTCTTCAAGAGATGGATAATAAATTGACATTTTTTCAAAAAATTTACACTAATTCAGCCAATGTAGGACTTACACTACTTTTACATATGACAAAATCAATATATAGTTCTCACCATAGGTGACAGCTTATGCTCGGGGCCCCACTGAGGTTGGGGATGCTATTGCACTACAGGTCATAGTATGTGCTCTCTCAAGCACCCTCTTTTAGTCAGATCCTTGAAAGCATCTTTGAGAGCTTGGCAATCCAAAGCGTTATGCCTTGCTTCATTGTGGCATGCACAGAATCTGTTTGTACTTCTGCCTACATGAGGAGTCCCCAAGGGAGCAGAAGTCCTGAAGTCCTCTCGACTCCTTTCTGTCGCATAAATCCTATTAGGAGTATCTGATAAAATGCTATAATGCTCATGGTGAGCTGATTGTTGAGGTCACTGAGCCTTGGCCTTCTTCACAAGCTGGGGGCTGAAGCTGCTCTTTGCATCCTCACAATCGTTCCTCTTCTTATTTTGGCATGGGCTACTCAATTGGAACTTTTTCACACCACAAGTCTCTTCCCACCTGATTTGCTTGGTAGCTCGATTATAGAACTCTCCCAAGTCTACTATTGAGGATTTGTACATACTTTTATATAGCTTGCCATCTTTGTGAAGCCCAGTAAATATCGCCATCAAAATGCTATTGTTAGACGGGCTCTCTATATCATCGATCTCACACCTAAACCGAGTAATGTAGTCTTTCAAAGACTCATGCTTGTGCTAAAAGATCATAGAGAAATGACAGGGGGCGTGGGCTGCCTCTTCAATGCCCTGTAGTGGTTAAGAAATTTTTGCTGACATTCTTCCAAGTTGTTAATGCTGCAGGCCGAGAGATTCCTAAACCAGGCTTGGGGGTGTCTCCTAGTGTGATGGGAAAGACATGGCACTTGATTAGAGGATTACTTGTTTAAGGATCCATCTGATCATTGAACATTTCCAAGTGATTATGCAAGTCGTTGTCTCCATTGTACAATGGGAAAGCAGGAATTTTGAGCTTCTGGGGGAGGGGCTCCATTTCGATCTTCTTGGAGAAGTGAGTTCATTCCTTGGCATGACTCTGGTCACCCCGACCTGTTTCACCCTTTGGAACAACTCTTCCACCAATAACAATGATCCTTTAGATCTTTGATTGGAAGCTTGGTGGCTTCTCACATCCTCCTCATCATGTAGATGATGACCAGAAACATGTTCATGACTAGTTTTATTTGAAATTCCAACTCGTTATTGTTAGGAAATGTTTCTGGGTGTGATGACTTCGGCTTGCCTTTGTGCACCTTAAGTCTGTGCTTGAGCCAACATCTAGAATGCTTCGGTCATCCTCCTCATCGAACGCTCAAATGCTTCCCAGCACTGGTGCCATGCTTGCGCTTCATTGGTCTCAAGGATAGTGGTGACAGGTTGGCGGTGAACTGGGGAGGCCAAACCATTAACAGTTCTACTGGTAGAGAAGCTTGCAGTGTGACCTTCCAACTGGTTATCAGGGGCACTAGACTTCCTGATGACTTTTCCTCTAACCATTATGGCTGTGCAAGAGATAAACCTAGAAAATAGAAATGACCAAAAGATAAATGGGTCCCATCGGGCATGCCAAAATGTTGATGATGGATTTCGGTTACACCTAAATTAGGCCAATGGAAGGGGTTTCTTTCGGGACCCAAGCTATTTCTAGGCTGTTTTGGGGGGTGAGTAATGAGAGACAATAGGAGGAAGGAGGAGAAAGATCGAAACGCGAAGGTTTAACATGGTTTGGCTAAGTCCAGATGGCACTAGACCTTACATCCAAGGAGAAGTTTTATTAATCTAAAAGAGTTTTTACAGAGCTTTGACTATGGTTTCCGACAGAGTTTTAGCTAGTATTCTCTCACCTTTCCTTACAATGGCTCTAGCCCCTATTTATAGAAGTATGGAGGGGTACAAATAGAACTAAATAAACTATACATCTATTACATCAGACATTAAATGTACAAGACTACCTAGAGCACTATAGACTATCTTCTATAGGGTGTTGGTTGACTGTGAGAAGTGCTTTTTACGGGTGAGACCCACAGGCTGCATTTTGTAGAATGGTACTGCAAGTTGTCTGCTGGCATATGCTTGACCTCAATGAACTGCTAGCTGGGAAAGGCTACATCCTAGCGAGCTAGAACTTGTATGCTGAGGCTATTGCTGGTTCACGAACTCGAGCTTGTTCAGTCAACGAGCTCAAATCCTTAATGAGTTGGGGCTTCTCTACACAATGACCTCGTGGTCTATCGAGCTTGTTTCTTTTGCCATACTTGGCTCCTTTGGGGCTTTTGCTAGCCCACTCTATAGTGCCAGATTCTACTGATAACAATATTTGAGTCCACTTCATATATTAATTATTTTTTAAGATATCATAAAAACAATAAGCAAAAGTCAAAAAGATTAGATTGTGAAAAATTGATTTTTAGATTTAAATTGAAAAAGTCATAACTCTTTCATTTCCTAATCATTTTAAGCAAACAGCTTGTCCATGGAAAGCTTTTTAAGTTTATTTTCACATAAAATAAATTTCATATTAAATCATATGTATTTTGTAACATGTGATTAAAATAATGACCAAAAAATAAAACTGAAAAGAGAAACTCATATCTCATTTGTGAAAACATGTTTGTAGACTATCTTTTTAAAAGATTTTTCTCTAGCTAATATTTTGTAACTAAGTTTAAACTTTATATTATGAAAAAAGATAAAGTCTAAATTTAAAAGAAAAAACTATACTCATTGAAGTTTTTAGGCTTTGTTGATGCTTCTAAACTTTCATGTCATGCCCTAATTGTGGGCACATAATCAACATAAGAAATCATCTCAAAGTGACTTCCTACAAACTTGACAAATTGTAATGCAAACTCATGTAAGACACAAGAGTTACATATAAATGAAAAATCAATAGACGCTTATAAAAATGACAATTCCTGTATCCAAGACCAACCAAAATTTTAGTAGACTTTCCTTTATTTTTTGAGCACTAGGCTATAGGCCAAATCAACAATAGAAGGCCACATGCTCTATTAAAAAATCTGTAGATTCAATAGACACAATAGAACATTAAACCACATCAATAGTCATGTACACAAGAAGATCAGTCTTAATCCAACTGTTAAATTTCCTTCAAAACATTAATCTTGAATCTCCACAAGCTACTAAGAATTAATTGGATTGATTTCAAAACCTAAAAAATAGAGAAAAAAAGGGTGAGTTATGAGAACCTAGTGAGTGAATAAATTACTAGGGCATGCAATGAAAAACATAATTTATTTAAAAGGAAGAACTTTGTCACTTTCCAATGATAAAATCACAAAACCTAACCTTGCAAATTTATCTATGTCAAATTTAACTTGTATGAAACAAGAAGCTTAAATAGTAAATCCAAAGTACTAAAATAAAACTTATACTTTTATAGGATACTAATTCAAAAGGTTTTCATGAAATAATCATGTAGGATCTAATGAGACTTTTCACATAGACAACCAATTATATATCAGAAGTTGGATGAAAGAATCATGGTTAAATCCCTGATTTAGTTAAGCAGATGTGTCAGGGTTAAATCCCTTCCTGAAGGTTTAGGTCAAATCCAAGATCTCAATAACAAATATCACATATAATGAATGTTCCAATAATTCATCTAAACTCCCCTTTATTACTCCACACAAATGTCCTCTCATATACAGCCTGTAATGGCCATGTCAAAGGTTTCCAATGCACTTATGGATTTCTAAGAAAAATTCTCAAGGATCCATGATAAAATCAATTTACCTAAAAGAAAACCTTAATTCAAAATTTCCACATCTTACTTTAACATAAGAGACCCATAATCATCACACTTTCTTCAAGATACCATAAATATTACTTGGAAATTATCATTGAAGAAAAACTTGAATCCCAATCTACTCATATATTTCACTAAATAATTATATCATTATTGTTGAAATATTATCATTCAATCTATATGCAAAACAACAATAAATTTTACAAAAACACTTTTTCATCCATTAAATCAATAATTTCACTTTTCTAAGGCAACATAAGATCGATCATAAACATAATCATACATATTAAATACTTTTTAAATGAAAAACATCACTAATATGTAAACATGAAATCGAGTTTATAAAAATATATAAGACAATCAACAAATTGTACTGCAAGATAAAGTACTGAATCCACTCACCAAAAAAATCAAGCCTATCTTTAAGCACACATCCTAACTATAAAGTTGATGCTCAAACTTATCTTCCAAGAACTCCACACACAAACCAATTAACACATAATTAATTCTAGCATCTCATAATAATCTAATTCTCAAATCCATTTAAAAGTTAAACTACCTTATCCAATATCTAAAATTATTTTTCTTAAGCTAGAACTAAAGCATTCTAAGCTCCTTTCTAACACATCTAGCCTCTTACCAAACATAACCAACTTATCCACATCTTAAAATTAATCTATGATTATCTACATCATTAAAGTTATAATTTGCACTTCATTTTTTTCATTAAAACTATCCAACTTAGTATAAAATTTCCTTGATTCACTCGACTAAAATTAAAAGCCCATGCACTAAATCTACACATTCATCCTCGCCCATGATTCTATATATATTTTTAGATGACTAGACTAATTGGGATGTGTAAAATTTTTCCTCAAATGCATATGAAATTACCCCTTGAGAGTGGGGCTAAATGAGGGTTAAGGGAAAAATAAGATTTTGGGTAGCAAGTCCAAGTGTAGTATCAGCCACCACTAAGACAATGGTGGCCTTGATGCCAAAAACTCCCACAGTAGCCAGCTCTGTGTGCTATAGAAAGGCAATGCACAGAAGGGCAAAAATCCGGTGGGCTAGCCATGACATCAGTGAGAAGAGGATGGAGCTAAGTGTGGGTGTGTGGGATGGTGAAAAGGTTCAGGGTTTAAAATAGGGGAACTTACTTTTGGAGATCAAAGAAATCTCCAAAGGTCTGGAGACAAGCATAGGAAAAAGACAATAAATAAATAAAGGAAGAAATAAAGGGAAAGAGAAAAAGAAAATGAAAAAATGTTGTAAAAAGTGTGCATTTAATTTGTGATAAATTAAGTTTTAAAAAACATATTTAGTTTACATAAATTAAGTACACTAAATAGACATAAGTTTTTAGATTGTTTATCATTAAAATGAGTATATTAATACTACACATATATAACTTGTAACTAAAGTAATTAAAACAATAATATAAATTATTGACAGTGGATTTGGTTCTAGGCCAAACTCTAGTCAATGAAGAATTCTTTTCGGATCTCAAGCTATAATCTGGTTGCAAATACAATAAATGAATGCAGAAGGTAAGAAGAAGAGGAAGGGTAGTAAAAAACACAGAGCTTTTAACATGATTCGGCCAAATTCGAATAGAACCGGACCCTACGTCCATGATAATATATTAATATAGAAGTATATTTATAGAGTTTCAGTATGGCTACCTCCCTTCTTTCAATGTTCATCTCTTTCCTTATATTTATAGAGGAGGAAAGGAGGTTACAATTGTAATTTTACATGCCGTAAATCTATTACATCAAATATTTAATGCATAAGATAGAATGGACTGACTAAAATCTTGCAAATTGACTTTTGCTGATTACTTTTTGCAAATGGGTCCTATGTGTCTGCCGGGTGTGATGAGTGCTTATCCCTTAGTAAGCTCCTAGGTTGATTGTCTCACCTTGCAAGCTAGATTCTTCGATTTGGGAAAGCTACTATCTCTAAAGTAGCGAGGTCAAGTTCATTTTCGTTGGAGTAAGCTCGTGTAGAGGAGGTTGCTAGTGGCATGAGCTAGAATTTAGCATTCTGAGCGTCTTGGCGAGCTGAGCTTTTGTTGCACTTAGGCCATTTACCAGCCCATTAAAGGGGTTCCAGATTTCACCCATAACATAAGCCCCTAACTCTTAGTTTGCTTCGTGGACTGGGAGTTGTAATTTACTGAAGGTCATTCACTTACAAAATTCAGTTCAGTCAAAGCCTTCATTGAATCCATCGTTTCATCTATTCCAGGCCATACCTCCCACAATACGTGCCTCATGATTATTGGTGAGTTAGCCTCGTTCTTTTTTAAGGCAATAAATGAAAGTGGTTAAGAGTTCCCTTTAGACTCTTTGGTAAGATTGGACTGAGCCTATTTAAAGCATGGGAGCCCTCTTCTTCCTTTAGAGAGTGTTAGAATGGAAGTTTTAGAAAAGCCTCCCGATTTCTTGGCATTTCACCTTCAAATTGAGGCATGTATGGTCTACTATATAAGAGGCTTCGGAGCTGATACTACTCTCGTAATATGGGGAGATCTCATACAGATCTTGGATTATGTCCCCATGGCTTTGCCATGAGAGTTTACCTCACCAGCTAGGTTCTTGTCATTTTTTGAGTTGCTCTTTTTGTGAATCAAGAAAGGAGCCATTAGCTGATGAAAATTATTAAGCAGTTATGCTCATTCCCTCTCCAGTTAATGGGAGTTTTTCCCCTTCTGTGATAGTCTTTCTTTCAAAAGGAACTAGTTATAGTTTTCTTTGACTTGTATTTTAACTCTTTCTTATGTAAATGTGCCTCGTCAAGGCCTTTTCAATGAAAGAAACCTTTCTTTGTAGTTTCTGTGCATTGCTCTTAACTTTTTATACTCTATAGATAATAATGCAAACTTGTAATGAAATACTCAAATAGCCAATCAGCCCAACTCCCTTATAGGCAATAAGCATGGGTGAAACATCTTGCAAATAAATGTTGCATGAGTAAATCGCATAAGAATTGTGTTTAACAGAAAGTTGCATGAAAGCTGCAAATCATAGTGATATTTTTGCCTTAGGTAAACAATCAAGTCAATTTTTGCACTTCAGCGAGAACACAGCTGCACTATCATTGAGTGAGTTTGTTTTGAGCGTCTCCACGCCTTAGTGAGCTTGCAACTATGTTGCCATTGTGAGTTTGTTTTAAGAATCTTCATGCCTCAGAGAGCCCACAACTCAACTAGTTAAGTGAGTTTATTTTGAACATCTCCACGCCTCAGCGAGCCCACAACTCAATTGGTTATTGTTCTAGGATGAGCCTCGCTTAACTCAAAAGCTGGTAATTTTTGTCAATTCATCTTGAGAATGAGCTCCGAAGGGCCTTAACTAGACCAAAGGCCACGGTTGGCATAAGGTCACTTGAGTGATTTGAAAGAGTTGACCACATGTGAGCTATGAGGATTATGAAGATTTGTTAGCAAGAAGCATATCAAAGAGGAATGAAGACAGCAACACTAAGCTAATTGGCAAGCATCTTTCAATAGGGACAAAGGAAAGTATTCACATTAACTCTTGAATTTGAGATACATTATCAATGTAAAATTTTGACTATGGCCCCCGGCCTTTGGTCAGTATCTCGTTGGGAATGCTGAGATCGCTGCCCTGCAAGTTGTACAACATATTCTCTTAGTTGGCCTCTTCTGATCAAGTCTTCAATTACGTCTCTAAGGGCCCTACAATTCGAGGTCCCGTGGCTGGCTTCATTATGATAAGCATAAAACTCTTCTTGGTTCCTCCACCTATAAGGGATCCTAGAGGGTGCAGGCATCTTGAAGTCCTCTCTGTCCTTTTCTTTAATGAAAATCCTATCTTGGGAGTCTGATAGGATGCTGTACTACTCGTGATAAGTTGAATGTTGAGGCCTCTCACCTCTGGGCCTTTTGGACTTCTTCATAGTTCACTCAACAAAGTGATCCCCCTGGTCCACATTACCCCTCTTCTTGCTATAGGAGGAGCCATCTTTTTCATCCTTCCTGTCAGGCTTTCTTGAGCCAAAAGTCTCTTCCCAAATGACCTACTTTGCAGCACACTCATAAAACTTGGTAAGATCCTTCACCAGGGACTTGTACAAGCTTATCTATAGCTTTCCATCTTTGCAGAGTCCTATAAAAATCATTGCTAGCATGGTATCTTTAGATGGATTCTCCATTGAATTGGCTTCTAGCCTGAACCTGGTATTGTAATCCTTCAGCGACTTATGCTTGCATTGAAAAATCATGGTTAGATGGCAAGCGAGCATAAGCTGTCTCTTCAATTCTCGGTACTAGCTGATAAACTTTTGTTGACACCTTTCCTAACTACCAATTGAGCGAGCTAGGAGGCTTCTGAACCATGCTCAAGGTATACCTCCCAACGTAGCTGGGAAAACTCGACATCTGACTAAAGGAACAGCTGTTTGCAAGTCCATCTGAATATTAAATGCATCCAGATGGTCATACGGATAAGAGTCCCCATTGTACAATGAAATTACGGGGACCTTAAGCTTAGGGGGAAGGGTCCGAGCCTCGATTTCCTCAGAGAATGACAACCTTTCTTCTTAGTGAGCTCAGTTATTTGGAGCTCAAAAACGTTCCTCCAGCCAAGCCATTTTTTGGAATAACACTTCAACTAACAAGTCTTGTGCCCCAGATTCTTGGCTAGAAGATTGCTAGACTTTTTGGTCCTTACAGGCATGAGAGCTGTGACCAAGAGCTTGCTCTTGTAAGCAACAAGTTGGAGAATTTTCTTGATTGGCATTGTCCAAATGTCCAACTTGCTACTGCTAGTGAATATTCACTAGTGTAGCAATTTTGGTCTGCTTTTGCACACCTTGTGCCAACATCATGACAGCTTTAGTCAGTTCTCCCATCATGTTTTCCAACTTTTCCTGGTGTTGAAGCCAGACTTGGATTCCTTTGCTCCCATTTATAGTAGCAGTGGGTTGAAAAGACTTGGTTGGGGGCAAGCCAATAGTAGCACCAATAATGGGAGCAGTGGATGAGTCTGTTGTTGACACATGACCTTTTGGAGGATTAAGCAATGCATTTGAAGCTCTGTTGGCTCTTCCTTTAGCCATTACAGTAGAAAATAAACCAGAGAATAGATGACATCCCCACAGATGGTGCCAAAATGTTGACAGTGGATTTTGGTTCTGGTCCAAACTCTAGCCAATGAAAGATTCTTTTCAAATATCAAGCTATAATCTGGTTGTAAATATAGTAAATGAATGCAAAAGGCAAGAAGAAGAGGAAAGGTAGCAAAGAACATAGAGCTTTTAACATGGTTCGGCCAAATCTGAATAGAACTGGACCCTATATTAATGGTAATGCATTAATTCGGAAGTATATTTATAGAGTTTCAGTTTGGCTATTTCCCTCCTTTCAATGTTCATTTCCATCCTTAAATTTATAGATGAGGAGAAGAGGTTACAATTGTAATTTTACATGCCGTAAATCTATTACATCAAACATTTAATGAATAAGATAGAATGGATTGACTAAAATCCTGCAAATCAGCTTCTGTTGATTGCTTTTTGCAAATGGGCCCTATGTGTTTGTTGGGCATGATGAGTGCTTATCCCTTAGTGAGCTCCCAGGTTGACGGTCTCACCTTATGAGCTAGATCCTTCGGTCTGGGAGTGCTAATGTCTCTGAAGTAGTGAGGTTGAGTTTATTTTTGTTGGAGCAAGCTCGCGTAGAGGAGGTCGCTAGTGGCGCAAGCTAAAATTTAGTGTTTTGAGCATCTTGGTGAGTTGAGGTTTTGCGGCACTTGGGCCATTTACCAGCCCATTAAGGAGGTTTCGGATTTCACCCATAATGTAAATATACTTCAATTAAATATAAAATCTAATTTAATAAAATACAATAAATATACATAAATTTTAGATTCTAAATCATTAAAATTTAGATATACTTAATACAGATTAAATAATTAATTTAATACAAATAAAATATTAAATATGTTATTGTCAATTCTGAAAGTTAATTAGATGAAACTTCAACATCATTGAATGAAACTTAAGATATGGATTTATCATATGATAAAGCAGATGATTATTTAGTACTTGAATTAAATAGCACATCAAAATATTTAAAACAATAATAAGTAATTTATTTTTTCAAAATATTTATTATTAAAGCTATAGTTTATTTAAGATACGTTAAGGGAGCGTTTGGTTAAGGAATTTTAGAGGATAGGTAATGGAATCAAAAAACTAATTTTCTTATTGAGTGTTTGATTCACATACAGTGGAATATATTACCGTTACTTGAGTTTAATGAATTCTCCCTGTTTGAAACCTTTTCTTCACCTAAGGTATTAGATTACGTTACCCTTTAAAAAAAAAAATCCTCTCTCTTTCCTTCGCTTACCTTCTCTTACCTTAAAAAGCTTCCATCACCACCTACCGCTATTGACCACTGCCTACTGTGACTATTGCTATTGACCATTGCTCACTACCATCTTTTGTTGTTGACCACTACTCACCACTGTTACAACCATTAATTATTGCCCACCATCATATTCCACTATTGACCGCCATCCACCGCCACTTTCTAATGTTGACCACCACCCACCACCACTTTCTATCATTGACCACCACCTACCGTCGTTCACCACCAGCCACTATCACTACCGCCATTGACTACCGTTGACCACCACCTTCTGTTATTGATCACCACTTACCACTACTATCGCCATTAACCATCGCTCACCATCACCTTCCATCATTAACCACCACTCGCTACCACTATCACCATTAACCACTGCTCACTATCACCTTCCATTATTAACCATCGTTTGCTACTACTACCACCATTAGCCACTACTCACCACCACCTTCTATCATTGACCATTGTCCATCATGACTACCACCATTAACCACTATCTACCATTACTTTTCGTCATTGACAACCACCCACCACCCACTTTTTACTATTGACCACTGCCTACGAGCACCATTACCATTGACCACCATCCATTACCACCTTATGCTATTGAACATTACCCACCATCCACCTTCTAATGTTGACCATTGCCTACTAGAACCACCACCATTGATCATTGCCCACCAACACCATCCACCATTGATCACTGCCTATCATCACATTCTGTCATTGATCACCATCGATCACCATCCACTATTACCTACTGCCACTGACCATCATCCACCACTACCTCTTACTATTAGCTAACACTGGCCACCACCACCCACTACTTTTAACAATTGGCTACCACTACTTACCACCCTTGACCATCGCCATCTGCCATCACAGGCCATTGGCCACCACCACCTATCATTGTTGACCATCATCCATCATTATTGGCTACCACCCAACCAAACAATAAGAAAGAGAATAATAGATAGGGTGATTCCATTCACTTGCTGAATCAAATAAATTAAAATATAATTATTAGTATTATCCTTACTTTTCCTTATTTGATTCCATTCCATTTCCATTTTCATAGATTAAATCAAATGCCTCATAAATAACTAATTAAATTAATAAAAGTAGAGCTTCAATTATATTATTATTAAATTTTGAATCTAATAAAACATTAACACCATTTAGTAAAACAAACATAAAGTAAACTATGATAGCATTTATTATTTGAAATAAATGATATATTAAAATACTTAAAACAACAATAATTAAGTAATTTATTTACCTTCCAGTATAGTTTCCAAAATTGCTAAAACAATTAGTATGTTAAAATATTGAAAATGAATAATTAAAAGATAAACAAATCCATAAAGAAATAATAAAAATTTGAAATTGAAAATTTTGAAAAAATGCATATACTATCTTTTTTCAAAACATATCTTACAACTTTGTATGCACAAATTCAAATATTTATACTAAATACTAAAAGGATTAAATTTTTTTAAAATGGATCTTGGGTATTACATTGCAAAACTTTGATCTTCTAATTGTTCAATATTTGGAGCATCTCTTCTTTCTTGACTTTCTTCCTTTTTCCTTCTCGAGTTAAGCATGACAAGAATTTTCATTTGCTTTATTGCAATACTCACTCATTTTCTTTTTCGACCATCCTACAATGTACATAAAATTTGTAAGGAATATAGTTAGTTCAAGATAATTTATCATAATGCATGATTTAAATATATAAAATATGATAAGTTAACACATGAACATGCATTATCATCATATCATTCATATTTATCAACTATAGTATAGTGTTAGAACAATCTTATAGATAGAGCTAAACTATTTTTGAACTAGAGAAAATAGAACCACAAAAGATAAAGGAGTCAGAGATAAAAAAGGAATGAAGAAACTTTATTCTCATAAAATGAATTACTCATGCACACAATGTTGCACTCAATTGACAATATACAATATACACCAATAACTAATTGATTCTTTGTCAATGTTCATAATTGCTAGCTTAACAAAACTAACTTTTTCTCAAATAGAATTACTTACAACACACCACCTTAATTCAGATTGCTCAAATTTACTAGGCCTATCATTTCAGTTTCTTAAATCATTTAGGCTTTAATGGTTTGGTCAAAATGTCACCTAGCTGTTCTTTGGATTTGTAGTGAACAAATTCAATCCTTTCTTTATTTACTTAGAGTCTTAGAAAATGATATTTTGTTTCTATATGCTTGCTTCTTCCATATGAAACTGGGTTTTTAGCTAAGTTGATTATAGATTTACTATCTACATACAATCTCATAGGCTTTATGATTCCTATATTCATCTATTTTTGGCATGCTCTAATAGATGCAACTACATATTCAGCTTCACAACTTGACAAGGTAACTGTGGACTTTTTCTTTGAACACTATGACAAACAAGCATTACCAAATTGAAACAAATACCCTATTATACTCCTCCTATTATCTTAATCCTTACACCAATCGCTATATGAAAAACCTATTATCTCACTTCCATAACAATTGGTGTTATTAGCAAATAACAACCCCAGATCACAAGTACCTTTAGTGTATTTGAGTATTGTTTTAGTTGCCTATAGATGAGAAACATATGGATCTTCCATAAATCTACTTACTAGGCCTACACCATAAGAGATGTTTGGTTTAATGTTGAACAATTATCTTAGGCTTCCCATAATTTGCTTATATAGAGTAGGATCTATTGCACTATCACTGCCTCCTCTTGCTAACTTTGTGCCAGTATTAATCGGTGTTGGATATGTGTTGCAATTGAGCATATTAAGTTTGTTTAGCACATTAGCTGTATATTTTCTTTGATGCATGACTAGCTCTTTTGATGGATGAACAAATTCAATCCCATTAAAGATAACATTCCTAAATCAGTCATCTCAAACACTTGTTTTAGTTTTGTTTAGAACTTCCTTATTTCTTTCTCATTATTCCTAGTTAAAAGTAGTATAAAGGCATATAATCAAAGTAGTCATGTTGTTAGTGACTTCTACATAGAAACCATACTTACTTGTGCATTTTTTAAAACCACATTGAGTAAAAAAAAAAAAAACTATTAATCCTCTTATTCCTGGCTTGAGGGGCTTACTTCAAGCCATATAAGGCTTTCCTCATCCTTTATACTTTGTTCTTGTTACTAGTTTTCTCAAAAGTAGGAGGCTGCTTGACATAGACCTCTTCTTCTAAAAGGCCATTAAGAAAGGCAGATTTTACATCAAGTTGATGAAGCTTCCATTTATTGTAGGCTACAATAGTTGTTACAAGTCTCACAATATCTATTCTAGCCACTAGACAGAAAATCTCTTGATAATATTGCCCAGCCTTTTGTAAAAATCCTCTACAACAAGTCTAGCCTTGTATTTTTCAATGCTCCCATCTAGTTTCATTTTTGTCTTGTAAACCCATTTGACACCTATTGGTTTCTTCTTTTTAGGTAATTGCACCAATTCCTAACTTTGCTTTCTTTTTATTAACTCCATATCTTCCTTTATAGCTTGGATCCAAGTATCTATCTAAATGGCTACTTCAAATTCGAGAGAAGACACATGCGCAAATAAAGCCATGTGCACAACATCTCCATCTTCAGTTACTACATTATCTAGAAAAAGCTCAAAGTCTCTAAATCTTGATGGAAGCTACTTGTTTCTTTGAGGTCTCTAAGAAATTCTTTATTATCTATTATTTACATTTTTGTCTTGTTGAACTTCTTTTTGTACTTCTCTTTCAATTTTAGTATCAATCTCTAGTGACAAAGGACTTGTTCTTATATTACTTGCAAGGTCTTCTTGCCATTCCCAAGTTCTAGTCTTATAAAAAATCACATCTCTACTTATGATAACTTTGTTTGTAAAAGGATTGAGTAACTTATACCCTCCAAAAGGATGATATCCCATAAATATAGCTTTCACACTTCTATCATCTAGATTTTTTTCTTCTTTCTTCTGGTATATGAGCAAAACACAAGGATCCAAACACCTTTAAATGGCTTACATTTGGCTTTCTTCTAGTCAAGGCTTCTTTAAGGGTCTTGAGTTCTAGTCTACTTGTAAGAAACCTATTAAGTAGATACACAACATATGATGTTCTTTCTCCCCAAAACTTATCTGATAAGGATTTGGTTTTTAACATACTTTTTGCCATATTCATAATGGTCCCATTCCTCCTTTCTATGGTGTCATTGTGTTGTGGAGTGTAAGGTGCTATCACTTCATGAATGATTCCTTCTGATATGTAAAATTCATTAAATTGCTCTCAGTTGTATTCATCACTTTCATCTATCCTTAGTATCTTGATGAGATTGCCACATTGTTTTTCAACTAAGGACTCAAAGGTCTTGCGTGATTGGAAGGCTTTTGACTTGTGTTTCAGGAGGTAGATCCATATTTTCCTATTGTAATCATCAACAAAAGTCATAAAATAACTATTTTTACCCAATGATAAGGTATTGATAGGACCACGTGCATCATTGCAGACTAGTTCAAGAAAATTAGAAGTTTTGATTATAGAGTGTTTGGAGAATGGTTGTCCATGTTGCTTCCTAAGTGTGTAGGCTCCACAAAATTTTTTTAATTTGAACATAGGAGGTAGTCTTAATACCATCCTCTCCTTATCCAACATATGTAGACTTTTGAAGTTTAAATGACCAAACCTTAAATGCTAGACTTAGCTCTCATATTTCATTATAACTGTTAGACATTGATACACACTATTCTGGATTTCAACTTTGAAAGTTCTATTTTTTGACAAAGGAGCCTTTAACACACTTATTTTCTTTTCATCAAGTACTTTCAACTGGTCTTGTTCTGTTTTAATGCTGTAACCTTTTTCAAGTAGTTGGGCTAGACTTGACAAGTTATTTCTCAAAGTTGGAACATAAAATAGATTTGAAATATGAGCATGACTTTAATCTCTTTGTTGTATCATTATTCTACCTCTTCCTTCCACTAGAATTGTGCTGTCATCTGTAAACTTTACCTTGGATTTAATCGTGTCATTTGGTTCTACAAACCATTCTTTCCTCCTAATCATATGATTGGAGCAACCAGTGTCTAGAAACCATGAATTGCATTTTGATTCTTTTGTATTTGAGGTTACCATTAGTAAAAAATTGTCTTCATCATCTTCTTCTTGCACAAATTTAGCAACATCTTCACCTTTCTTGTGTTTTCTTCTAGCCCTACACTCATTAGCATAATGGCTAAACTTTTGGCACTGATAGCACTTGGCATTAGATCTCTTACCTTTACTTCTTCCTTTGTCTTAAAACTTCCAATTTTCAGAATTAGAATTACTATCATGACTATCATCTTCTTGGTCTTCTTCATTTCCATCATGAGTCTTGGATCCTCAGTCAAACTGATGATTACTACACCTTTTTCTCCTACCTTGACCCTAAATGTTTTCTATCTTTCTTGCTTGTACTCTTAATTGAATCAGTTATTGAAGACATCTAGGATTGAAAGGCTTGCTTAGTAGGCATTTTTTTCCGATGTTCTACCATTAATTTGTTATTCATAGCTTCCAATGAGCTTTGAAGCCCATCAATGGCTATTTCATCTAAATCCTTAGACTCTTATATTGCGACAACAACATGATCAAATTTTGTAGGTAGAGTTTTCAAGATTTTTTTCAATTATAGATAAATCTTTAGCATCCTCACTATCAACTTTCATCTGGTTCATTAAAGCCAAAATCTTTGTGAAATATTCACCAATAATTTCCCTATTATCCATCTACAACAATTCAAATTAGCTTTGTATGGTTTGTAAATGAACTTTTTTAATTTTTTCAACAACTCTGAATGCTTTCTATAGAATGTCCCATACTTGTTTGGCTATTTTGGTTCTAACAATTTTTTAAAAATGACATTATTGACATTCTGATGGATGAAGAATAATGCCTTGCAATCTCTCTTCTTACTTTCCTAATGACCTTAATGATGAGCCTCTATAGGATTAGGTGGCAATTTTGTAATTTTGGTCTCCACCACATCAAGAGCCTCTTGATACCCGACTAAAACCCATATTTGGAGACTCCATCGATTGAAATTTTTGTCAACTAGGGCTGGAAGAACAATCTTACAAATAGAGCTAAACTGTTCCTGAACTAGAGAAAATATATCTAAAGAAGATAATGGAATAAGAGGTCAGAAAAGAATGAACAAACTTTATTCTCATAAAATGAATTACTCACACACACCCTATTACATTCAATTAATTGTTATATACACCAATAACGGACTAATTCTTACTCAATGTTCATAATTGTCAGCTCAACAAAACTAACTTTTTCTCAAACTGAATTACTTACAACACATAGCATGCCTATTAAAAGCTTGTATAAGATATAACACTTTTAGCACATAATCAAGTTTAAATAAATATATTCATCATTTATCATTTGTTATCATTAAAATTAATAATGTAGAACCTTGGGGCCAATAAAATGAGCTTTCATTTTTTCTATAAAAATAAAGTAATTTTTTATATGTAGTTGTTTGGTTAAACATATTTTTAGAGAATTACTTTATTTTTTGTTCTTGTTCATAAGTCTTTTGTTCACCTCCTTTGAATTTATTCTTTGGTGTGTCGCTTAATCCTCATGCAATATATACCTTAGTCTTAAGAAAAATATACATATTTATTTTAGTGCATAAACAATGAGGATGTTCAAGCTTAAAATCCTTAGCATACTATCAAGATCTCATCACTAGAGTACACCTAAGACCTCTAAATTGTATAATTATGCTTTTCTATGCCATCAAATCTAACATCAATATAATTTTTTTTTGCTTTTATAATAATAATAAAATATAGAAGCTCACTTAAAATTTTTCATAGTTCAATTAGTCAATTTTGCTCGTCACAATTTTTTTTATCTAAATAATGAATTCAATACATGATCTCGATTTATATTATAGATATATAAAAGTTGGCATATGAATTATGAGTTTACAAAAGCTTTTACTTTAATTAAGAAACAACTGGGACTATTGTCCTTCTTCCTCTACTTCTCACTAGACTTCCTTTGCTTCTCCTCTGATTGCAGTCGCTTCTTTCCCTTCTAGTGAGCTACTATTACTACTTTGCTCTTTTTAGCTATAGCATCTCTGGTTGCTTCCTTGCTCCATTCGACCTACTTCTGCTCTTCTCCTACATCAGCTCAGGTCTGCCTTACTTCAACTCTAACCAGACTGCTTCCTTCATCGATGCTACTATTGTGAGTTGCAGATCGACCCTTCTTTGATTGATGCACTTTCTTATTTGACCAGCCTTCCTCCCATGCAGGTACAATTCTAGTTCTATTTTTTTCTAGCCTGCTACCTATAACTCTCCATTTGCTTATGGCAACTTCACCATCCACCACAACCAGTGGCTTCGTTTCTCTTTTCTTGTGTTCATCTTGTAACATTAGCCAAAACCCTAACATTTTGTTAAACAGTGAGTATATTTTACTCCTTCTCAACTTGAAATTTTTCGTGTCTTAAATGAAACTTAAGTGATTAAAATGTATCATTTCAAATTAGAAATTGATTTTAGAAAATATTTGATGGATTTTTTATTATTAGGTTTTGGGGATTTAGTTGTGACCAAAGAGAAAGAAAATTCGAAGTTATCTTGCTATCCTAAGGCTGATGGATAATTATACTCCTTTTTGTGAATTTTCTTTTCTCAAATGTCAATTCTGTTTACTATAGTAAGTTGGAACATCATAGAATACTATGATTTTAAAGAAATTTAATTTTTACTAGACACTTGCCTTTGAAAGGAAAATCATATGTTGTAAGAAATAGTACTACATCATATATATATAGTCTTTTTAAGTATTATTTTCTATGTTGATCTTAGAAATCTTGCTGTATTGCCTTAGTGGATTGTTGAAATTATTGAACAAAGGTGTTATATGAGAAGGATGATTTCATTGTCAAATAATTCAATATATGAATTGACTGGAAATGGTTTTGAACCCTAGTATTTATGCCTATGGTTTATACAATATATTGATATTAAGTTTCCTTGAAAAATCAAATTTGAAATTTGAATCCTTTGGAAATTTCTTTGGAAAACCCTAATGTGTACTTGTGAATAGAATTATATTTGTTGAAGGAATAAGGGGGAGAATATCTACTAGAAGAATAAGGTGATTAATGTTGATATATGTTAGGTAAGGTTTCTTTTAGGAATTAACCATTGTATTCGAAGTGTATATTAAAATTTTGAATTTTTCTTATCATTCAACTATTTGAGAAAGAAGAAAGAATTCTATGATTTCTTTGTTATACAATTTGACGAATATTTTACAAAACATTATACTTTGTTTCTTATTTTGACTTGATGATAGGTACATTTATTGAATTTGATTTCCTCAATGATTTGAAACTTTCAAATTTTTGAGATGTTTACAAGTTGATGTTTTTATATATGTATGCTATACTACATTGTATTTGAACATGATTTGTAAATTAACCATTGATTTTCTAGGAATTATTCACTTACTGGGTTTTTAAGAAACTCACTCCATTTTCTTTTATGTTTTTAGAACTTAAGGCTAATAACTCTATGAAAATAGAGTTATCTTGATAATTTCTAGACTTAAATTGTTGAAGTTTGAGTGATTTTTGTTATTTTTTCTAAAGTGGTTTTATGGTTTTATTTGTGAAAATTTTAGATTTGTTAATGGAGGAATTGAATTAATATGATGTTGTTTGTTTGCTAATGTTAAAGGCTTAATTGTGGCTTGAATAAAGAGGAAAAAGTCAAAGAAAAATGTTAGAAGTTGAAGAGAAAGTCAGGTGTTGCAGCAACCAAATTTTTACAACTGTAGTTTCACCTTCTTTTACTAGGGACTAGCCTTATTTTTAAAAGAAAAAAAATGTTGATTAGAGGGTAGCAATTGTGGGCAATTTAGCAACATGCTTAGCCCATTTTTGGTGCCCAAAAATGTCACCCCAATGGAGGTAGCAAGGGAACAAGTCAGTAGAGGAATTTTGGACATATTCTACCCATTTTTTATGCTTTAAACACTGGACCAGCAGAGAGAATGTGTAGGGCTGAATATTCAGCCATTTTGCTACTGAAAACTAAGAGGAAAGGTTGAGCTAGAGTGAAGGGCTGAATCAAAAAAAATCCAATTAAAATAGCAACTGCATTACACATGAAAGCAGAAGACATTCTACTTATTTCTGTGCTAAAAATCGAATAGCAAAGGAGGAGCTGAGCTGGAGGAGAGCTGAATGATTTTTGCCCATTTTTGGTGCTGAAGTGGATATGAGGGCTGCATCAGCAAAACCAAAAAAAGAATAAAAAAAGAGCAATAGCCAACATGTGGGATTCATTCATTCTCTGCCATTTTTAGGTGCTATAAACCTAGAGGAGAAGGGAGCAGACATCTGGACAGTAGCCATAAACTAGAGATGGCAAGAATATTCTACAAAGAGTAGAGGAAGCAAAAGAGGGTGCAGAGAACAACAGATTTGCCATTCTTCCTTCCCTTTATTCCTTTTATCTTGTTATTTCTAATTTTGGTGAACAATGAATGATATGTATTTAAGAGCTATCCTAGAAATGAACATGAGCTAAATTTGTTCTAGTTGAGATTGTTGATGAACTTTAATATTGCAATGAATTCCTAGACTGTTATTTGTT
>JANHAO010004111.1:0-24881 GCA_026873985.1 Saraca asoca
TGGTGTGAAGATCCACACACTTCCACTGCAAAAGAGCTGGATTAAAGGTTAGTAAGCTCTACTTTCACCTTAGATTTTATCTGGGAAATTTTGAGACCTTAAACTAGTGGATCCTTGGGAGGTTTGCTCAGCCAAAGGGGAGAAATTTTTTTTGAAATTTTGGTCCCCCTTGCTGTCCCTATGGCCAAGCAAACCTTACAGCGATGTCCCCTAAAATTTTGATTGTTTCCTTACTTTTGGTTTTACATTCTCATCATTGTTGAAAAAATTTTAGAATTTGAATCTTTGTTTTGAGTCTAGTATTGTTTTGTTTTAGGGTCTTACCTCAAGGACATGTAAGAGCAAAATATGGGGGAATTTGATGAATACAATTTATAAATAATTATGTCCCTTTATACTTGGCCTTTTCTCATGTTTATATGCTTAATTGGAAACTTGAGACTAGTTTTGTGATTTGCTAAGTTTTTGTGCTTAATTGAATTTCTATGGTAAATTTACACTATTTGAAACTATTTCCAATTTTTGGGTATATCTGGAGTTTTGGACCTTGGTTTTGAGTGATTCATGTGTCTTTGGAAATTTAAAAGGAAGAGCTAAAAATGTCATGCAGAGTGCAAAGCCCAGTTCAGATGTTTTGGAGGTGAAATAGAGTCCGAAAGCCGGAGCAGAGTGTAATGTTGTGATCCAAAACTAGACTTAGTGTTTTCATTATAAGTGGAGCTTCAAAAATTATTTCACTACAAAATTAAGCCTATAGGATAACTAAGATCCACCCCAACATCTTTCATGAAGAGCTTGAGAGAAAACTATATTGTTTTGATTTGATTATATGACTGTGAACTTGAGTGATTGAATTTGTTGCAAGGTTGGACTACTCAAAAGGGCTATCTTGGTGTTTAGCCCATAACTTGAGCTAGAAACTAAATTTTAATGCAAGTTTAAGGACATTGGGAAGCTAAGTAATAAAGCTACATTTCATATGAAGATTGTCACATACAAAAATGTCACGCCCTAAAAATTCTAGTCATTACTGGCATGAATA
The DNA here is from genome assembly GCA_026873985.1 of Saraca asoca. Lineage (NCBI taxonomy): Eukaryota > Viridiplantae > Streptophyta > Magnoliopsida > Fabales > Fabaceae > Saraca > Saraca asoca. Next base: position 1,043 of record JANHAO010004111.1, read on the forward strand.
TCATCCCCTTTTTGAATATTCACAACCTTTACAATTTATACCTATTACAGTCATCTTAGAATTTCCTTAGTGATATTTATCTAAATCTTATTAACTAACTAGAATATAGCAAACTTAAGAAAGACAGAGATGCTTATAGAAAATATATACATATATTATATAATTTACACTAGCATCACCTAACAAGCTTATGCCAGGTTACCATATTGTACCAATTTACAAGCAGTTTGTAGACAAAAGAACTTCTGCCTCCCTAAGACCTAGGAACCACTCCCAAACTACCCTCTGTACTTCTCAAATAGGGCATTCAAAAGAAGTTAAATTAACTTATATGTTATCATAACATCAAAAATATAGGTTAACATAACTAAACCCTATGGCCCTTCTATTTACAATTTTTCCAAAAAGGCTCGGCATAATTGTTTACTTATTGATGGTAGACTTATATAGGTCAAACTATCCTAGGGCCATCATTAGAAGTACATTGTGTGGCTCCAATAGAATGATTTTGACATCATAGAGAACTTTCACATCCTATTGAATTCAAAATGATAGTATAATGTATATTTATTTGATATGTTCTTAAGGACTTTGGTGGTGAAAGTGTCAGTAGTGACTTCTATTGAGTTGTTATTCATTCTTGCTTTTTAGGGTAGGGTTTTGTAATAATGTCTTGAGAATCTAAAAAAATTAACCCACAAAAGAAAAATCTAGGGCTTAGTGAATAAAATGTACCAAACTCATGAATTTATCAAACAAAAAAAAGCATATATATATATGAGCATTCATACCTCAACTGGGTAGCTATTTCACATATAATCTTTCATAAGCAAATATTGATTATCAGAGACACATATATGAGGAAGTTCACATCATATTTTCTTATCACATAGTGTAGAGTTGGGCTCTCATAGCCACAAGCCACCATTTTGTTTACTCACAATGTGTTTCAATCACATAATATTATATCTCAACATTTCATATGACAACAAAACAAGTCAAACAATATATAACAATAAATGTAAATCTCCTTGTTACTCTAGCCTAACCTTATCCCACATAAACCTAGCATTATTCCTCCAAGCCAACCTTATCCCAGTTATCATTTCAGAACATGCAAATCTAGAATCTGGTTCATTATTCCCATCATGCCTCATCAATTTCACATTATCATATTTCATCATCATCTATGGTGTCATATAACATCTCATATTTCATTAATGCTATCACACTTTACACGACAAGATTACTCATAATAACTGTATTATAACAATCACATGCTTTCTCAATTACTACCATACTTTCTTGTTTATGAGCTACTTTCTTAAGATATCTTTATTGTTCTTCCAAAATTAATTAGTGTCTTTATAAGATTAAACAAAGGAAATATGGTATAGGTTAAAGAGGAGTGAAGTTGAGCCAAACAATGCAAAAAAATTTTAGAGGTGTGATCAGCATTGTGAGCAAGATTGTTAAGGAAATTTGAGTAAAATTGTAATTAGAATCAAGGGTTTCAAGTGTGAAAGATTCAATTCAACTCGAGGAAAATCAGTTAAAAATCCAAGTTTACTCACCAAAATGTGCAATCATTTGGAAGTTCAACTACAAACATGATCAAGATCGTAATTGGAATCAAAAAACAAAGTAGGAAAGATTGATTTGGATCATAAGAGCCAAACTATTGGGTTTCTACAAGCATGATGGTGGGTTTAGTTTAAAAAGCTATGATTTGACTTGCAAAAGTAGAAATTATAGGCAATAGTAGAAAAATAGGAGAAAACAACTTCCAATTTAACATTGCACTATAGGATCTCAACACAACATGTTTTAAAAACTTAAGCATGCATAAAACTTAACTATTTCAATAGCAAACTAATCATCTTATTAGTAAATCTATTCAATCTCAAATTATGCCTCAAAATCATAAAAAAAAAAAACCCATTTCCATCAACTAACATCAAATATTCAGCAAATCACAAGCAAGAAACACATAATAATTCACAAGAATGGCAAGAATTACTCACAAATGGCTTGGATATGTCATATCACTATTGATCCCACTTATAATCCTCAACACTCTTCATAAACAAATAGAAGGACACATTAGCTTCTTAGCTATTTGAATGTTTTTCTTTCTACAAACAATTATATGTCATTTGATTATGGTTTTATTACATAGAAATAGACTAAATACACAAAACTTAAGCTCTAAAATTTTAAAAAATTTGCAAGGGTTCTAAAAGTGAACACTAACCTGAATAGTAACTATATACTTAAAAAATTCATAACTTGAATTACATTCAATGAATTAACATGATTTTGATATCAAAATGAAGAAGAAGAAGAGAGGATTCAATAGTAAAAATTTGAGAAAATAACAAGAAAGGTTAGTGGACATACTTGATGAATGAGAAAGTGAAGGTAGAGAAAGAAAGTATTAAGCTTAGAGAAGAAGACTTTGCATGGGTTTACAATCTAGAAAGCTAAAGAAAAAGAAGAGAAGTCAGCTAACAGAGGCATATAATGGGAAAAGTAAGTCAACTTCCTAATATCTATAACTTGACCATTTTCCTCTTTAGTAATTTTCCTACTTCTTCCATTTTGATCTCGAATTTAATGTAATTATCAATATCAATAACTATGAAATTTTAATACAAATTACTTAAATTAAATACCTTCATAATGATTCTAATTTTGTGCTCATCCAATATTTATAATCCTAGTTTCAATATTTCCAAAGTTTTTCTAGAAATTGAATCTCAACAATTTAAATTTGGTTCCTTGAACATTCCTGATAGGCATTCAATCTCTGAAGTATTTTTAAGATTTCATATAGTCTATTTTTACTATGTTTGGCCTCTAATGGCTTAGGATTTATAGTTTTGAAATCCTTAAAATTTTTAATTTCCTAATTTTGCTACCGAAATTGATTTTAGAAAAATTTGAGATACTGCAAAAAAGCCCCCTTCCATCTTTAAAACATAGCCCAACTTAGAGGCAATGCATTAAACTTATAAATAGCTAGTAGAGCCTTTAATGTAAGAACTTTTAGATCACTTTTGTATTATCTCTAAATTTTGGACAAAAAGAGCTCTACTAGGACAAGACTCCATCTGTGTAATTAGTTTTATTCTTTCTCCTCTTCTTTGTATTTTATTTTACTCTTAATGTATAACTAAATTCTACTTCAATCCAATGGAAATTCTACTTATTCTTGTATGATTGTAAGATTTGTTTTGATTGTTCAATTATCTCTAACTTGATTCTTTTGATTCTCTATTCTTACAACCTATAATTGTTATGAGTCGTTGACTAAAATAGCCAATTGATCAATTATTCATAGTGGTTTTCTGTTAGCTGAATTCCCATAAACAAATCTAATTATTTATGGCTTTTTGGCTGTGAAGTAACAATAAGAGATTGATGAGTTGTTATGGCAATTCAATATTCATAGGAAATCACTGGTAGTTCATTAGCTGCTAGGGTAATTCAATCGACTTAGTGTTTGCAACAAGAGTCCCTTAGGTTAAGCTTTTCTTTATTAAATCTTCCCTTAATTTTGACTCTGTTTTTAATGCATTTGAAGTGTTTGCTTTAAATTCTTATTGGTAATTAGCTATCCTGCCCCTATTTTTTAGTTGAGAACACATGAAAGGCATTCACTGATCTCTATGGACATGACCTAACTCACCCTAGCTGCTAGCTTTTGGAGTTTATACTATTTTTGTTAGTTTTGACAGTCATCAACCTCCTATAATCATTTCAACAATCCCCAAAACTAGAGACTCAACCCCTATCTACTTTCCTTCCACGTGACCAAGCCCCAACGAGTGATCACATTTTCTTTTTCTTGGTCACCTTGTCCTCCTCAAAACTACTTGCACTTGGAAAGTGGACTTCTTTGTACTAAAGCCTCAATCTCATCTCTCAATGTGACTCAATCATCAGTTTGGTGACCATAATCTCAATGAAACTTACAATTTTTAGTTTTATCTACTTGGGGAAATTTTCTTCACTTCTGTGGTGGGAATTTTATCAATTATGCTACCTAAACATCCTAAACAATAAAATTGATCAGAGTATTTAATAGGTCCTAATTGTTATACTGTCTATGTAGTAGAATTCGATCGCATTCCCATCCTTTGTCTTTGAATTGCATACCTTCTATCTAACTTCACTCAACCTACCTTTGGACGAGCTTTACCTCTTCAACATTTATATCCTATTCTAACCAAACTAGAAGTTTAGAAAAAGATAGTGCTAGGTCCTTTGCCAAGGACAGAGAGAAGTGTCCTAATCAAATATCAAAGCTAATTTGACTTATTATCACCCTTTCATTAAAGTCCTTGATTTCTAGAGCTAAAGTGTTGAAATAAGTGAGATACTCTTTTAATGTGTCATGTTTCCCTTACTCAAAGTTAACTAAAGCAGCTAACATCTTCTTGAGCACTTGGTTAATCATAAATTACATAGAAAACAACTCAACTATCTATTAGAAATTATCAATCAATTGATGGGGTAGCATCGTAAACCACTACAATTCAACTTTTTTTTAGAGTAATGGAGAATATGTGACACATGATGGCATTCGGGGCTCTGAATAGCATGGATGCCTGGAATGCCTCTAAGTGATATTATAGGTCTATTATTTTTTCATGAGACTCAATATGAGTTAGTGGTTTGAAATAGTTAGGTTGCAGGGCAACCATTACTACTAGGGAGTTTGTGGCAGGAGGAAAATTATCTGAAACTTTACATAAGATCAATGGTTAAATTTAGTGGATCATACAATTCATGAGTGTGATCGACAAGAATTTATTGGTGATAATAAAAATCATTTGGGTTTGGTAGGACATGATTGGCGATTAGTGAAAGTTGCATTTGAGAATTTTGGATTTAAGGGTTTTGAGCTTGAAAATGCTAGTGGTTCTACATTGGATTAGCAATGGTGTTCACCAAACTGGAAATGTATAAGTTTGAAGCTTGCTCGAACTGAATTAGGTTTTGGAGTGGCTAGTGAATTTGTCATGACTAAGGTGGGTTGTGAGTAAAGCAAGCTAAGGGTAAGGGAAGAAGGTGATCGAAAGTTAACTTGAGATAGGAATAACTTCTGTGAGAATAGGGCTCAATAGACAGGGAGGTGGTGGAAGGAGAATTAGTGGAGCTTGTGCTCGATGAAAAGCTTCCAACTCTTCCTACAGTTGATGGACTTGCTTAACCAAGGTATCACACTCAAGTTCAACAGTTTTGGGCCTCCTCTGCCTTCTAATCTCAACACTGCTCATCTTGTTCCTTTTGGTAATGTCAGCACTCTCCACATGACTATGGCACATAAGTGAAGTGAGAGCAGAAATGTTGTGACATTTTGGTGGTTCAGAAAGCCACAAGTGATGTTAAATGAAACTCTTCATTGGAATAGATCAAAGAAAAAGAATTGTGCCCAAAGCTCAAGTTAGTTCCAATAGCATAACTTCAATATGAGTAATGAGAATGAATGTAATAAGTGGGGTACATAGGTTCATATAGTTGCTAGTCACACTATTTTGTCATGTTTTTAAGTGAATAAGGAATGTCCACATGCTGTTAATGCATTATTGGTGTGAGCAAGATTCATTATTATTGTGAGCAAGATTTTCACCTTGTAGTTAGTGGTGTGATCATTCCATCCATGGATGACCTCTAAGTGTGTCAACTTGTGGGGGCCATTAAAGGGTCCTCTTGCAAGCTTAATATGCAAGTTATGGTTTGCGATGATCGACTGAGGTCCCTTGCTACTTAACCATGGCTTTGCGTGGTCTCATATCATCACTCCTTGGTGTTCTCTTCTTATAAAATCTTAGACTTTGCCCTCAGTTATAGGCTAGTTGTTTGACCGTGACCTTACCCTTGGTGGCTTACTTAAATGGATATAGGTTGCCTAACCATTCTTATTGGGCTAGTCAACCAACTACAATATTGGTGAGTATTTTGGGTTGTGTCACCTTCAAGGAGTAAAATTAATTGATATGGTAATTACAACAAAGGCATTCATATTTGAATACAAATAGTAGTTACAAAAAATAATAATCTTAAGCAAACTAAATGTAAGAAGCACATTACTTTAACCAAGTTGATGGTTACTTATAACAACAATCAAATGGTTTGACATAATTTTGGGAAAAAAACACAAAATAAAAAGTGTGATGATCATCCTTTTCCTCAGTTACATCATAACCAAGAAGTTCTAATTGTCCTATATATTCAGCCTATGCAAATGGAAAGGTATGGAATCAAATAAGGAGAAGTAAGAATAATGGTAATTATTACTTTTTAATTTGTTAGGTTCAGTTAGAGAATGGAATCCCACTGTTTATGATTTCCTTTCTTATTTTTTGGTTAGGTGGTGGTCAACAACAATGGATGGTGATTAATGGTAGTAAGTGGTGGTAAACAGTAGTCAATAATAGTAAGTAGTGATAAGTGATGGTCAACAGTTGCAAATAATTGGGAGTGGTCATCAATGATGACAGGTGGTGGTGGATGGTCATCAATGGTGAAAAGTGGTGGTGGGTGATCATCATTGATTATAGATAGTAAGGGTAGTGGTCAATGGTGAAAGGTGATGATAGGTGATAAGTGATAGTCAATAGTGATAAGTAGTGGTAGGTGGTGATCAGTAGCAATAAATGAGGGTGGGCGATGGTAAAAAAATGATAAATAATTATCGATAATGGCCAGCAATGGTAGGAGTAATAGGCAGTGGTCAATAACAAAGGTGGTGCTAGTGACATTGGTAAACGATTGTAGGTGATGGCGAGCAATGACTAATGGCAAAAAGTGACTATAGGTGATGGTCAATGGCAAAATATGGCCGTGGATATTGGTCAACGATGAAAAATAGTGATCAATGGTTATACGTAGTAGTGGGTAGTGATCAATAATAATAGACAGTAGACGATGGTAAATGGTAGTCAATAATAGTAATAGTGTTGTACAATGATCAATGGTGGAAGGTGGTGATAAGCGGTGGTCAATGGTGGCAATATGGTAGGCGGTGGTGAGAGTTCTGCGATGCGAGAGAAGGAAAGGGAAATGAGTATTTTTTGTTTTGGTAGGTAACATTTTCTAAAACCTTATGTGGGGAATATGTTTCAAATGGGGGAGTTTATTAAAGTTAAGTAATGGTAATAGATTCCACTATAAGTAAACCAGACACTCAATAAGAGAATTGTTTTTTTAATTCTACTACTAACTCCCTAAAATTCCCTGACCAAACACCCTTTAAGTAATAGTAAGAGATTTCACTATACATAAACTAAATACTCAATAAGAGAAATAGTTTTTTTTTATTCTGTTACCTGATAATGGTCCAAGTTAACCAAGGGCCCTATAAAAACAATTTTAAGTTATATTAGAAAAGAAAAACATCATCAAAAATAAGTGAAAGAATTCAATAAATTTTATTGGTTAAAATAATAATAACAAATTATAGGAGAAAGCCTGTATGTTTTCTTTTAATCATGATCTAATGCAATATTCATTCCTTGTGGAAATTAAGAGGGCATTTGGTTTGCAATTTTTGGGAGCCAGTTTTGGAATAAAAAAACTTTCCTTTACTGAGTATTTAGTTCACACATAGTAGAATTTGTCACCGTCACTTAACTTTAATGAACTCCCCTGTTATAGGTGAAAAACGGCCTCAGAAAAATGTGACAGATCCGAACCCACCAAAGGTTGAATCGTCCAGCTCGCTGAAAGCACCCAGCGAACTTTATCTCACTCGCTACCAGATAGCAAGACAATGAGGTGACCATGAAGACTAACTCGTTAGATAGTCGATCATTTTGCTCAAGCTCGCTATCTCGCTACAACAACATCAAGCTCGCTACAGTGACCTTCCATAATTACCCCGGGCTAAGAATCCCAGCTCAGGATGACAGACACCTCACATGGTACAGTAGCACCGAGCGGCAGATGCATACGAACGTAAGTCTATAGCCGACAAGAGGGGCCTATCCCACAGCCTACATCTTACAACAACTGGATTTTAGCTTTTACTGTCTTTTCCATTTATATCTTGATGTAACACAACTGTAGCTTGTAAGTAATGCATGTAACTCCTTCTTCCTCTATAAAAAGGATTACATTGTTAGAAGAGGGAGAGGCAGGCAATTAAAGCCAATATTCTGTAAAAAATGATTTCGAATGTTAATAAAATCTCCACCGTGGATGTAAGATCTAATGCCACCCGAATTTGGCTGATCCACGTTAAAAACATCACCTCAGTCGCACTTCTTCCTCTCCCATCCGCACTTTGAAAGCAGCATAGGATCTCAAAACTCATCTCCCATTCACTGGAATCTAATATCCTCCATATGAATCGAATTTTGACATCAACATATTTGGTGCCATCAGTGAGGATCCATCTGCTTTCTGAAGTCCCCACTGCGACCTAATAATGGCGAGAGGAAGAGCCACTCGGAGCTCAACCACTCCAACCCTCCAACCAATGGACACTCCTGTTGTAAGGGCTCATTAACAGTCTACTGTTGCTACTGAAACTCAAGAGGCACAAATGCCTAGCCAACCCCATCCAGCACTTGAAAGCACGATAAGAGAACTAACTAAAACCATCAAAGTGATGGTTCATGCCTAAGCTCAGAGCACGCAAAGACAAGAAGAAATCATGGCACAGCTTTAGTAGTTTCGTAAAAAGGCTCAGAAGGAAACTCACGAAGACCATGATAGTCAGTAACAGGGGGCTCACAACGAGTAGGAAGCTCCACCTCTCAGTCTAAGACATGTAGTCGGATAATGGAAGAGATCCTCCACAGGCTCGAACGGCTAGAAGAGCATCTGCAACCTCAAAACCACCAGCCTCACCGCGAGGAAGGCTCTCCATTTTCTGTGGGGATCAAGATGTGACCTCCCCCACAGAAGCTCAAAGTACCTGTGATCTTGCTATACGATGAGAACAGTGACCCGAGCGATCACTTGGATGCGTTCAATACCCAAATGGACCTCCAGACTATTGACCCTCTAATAAAGTGCCGCATTTTTCCCGCCACATTAGGGGGAACATCTCGGGCATGGTTCAGGCGCCTTCTGTCTCGTCGCATCAACAGTTGGGAAAAGTGCTAAAGAAAATTTATTGACAAATACCGGGCATTAAAGAAATAGCTTGCGCCCCCTTGCCATCTCACGATGATCTTCCAGCATAAGGACGAGTCATTCAAAGACTACGTAGCTCCGTCTGGGCATGAAGCCAACTCAGTGGAAAATCCTTCAGAGGAAAGTATTTTAATAGCTATCTTAGCGAAACTTTGCAAAGATGGCAAACTGTACAGGAGCCTCTACAATTCCCCAGCTCGAGACCTCGCTAAATTCTACAAGTGAGCTGCTAAACAAATAAGATGGGAAGAAACTTTTGGAACGGAGGAGCCTAAGCACAAAGCGGACCCTAATGGTCTCACCACGAGTAAAAAGAGGGGAAGTGAGACTCATGATAACCCCACTACTCATCTCATGAAGAAGGTGAAGCCTCAGCAACCCGAAGGCCACTTCGAAAGCTACAGCATCCCGTCTGATACACAGGATAAAATTTTTGCCACGGAAAAGAATAACAAGAACTTTGGAAGGCCCAGACCGATGAGAGCCACTGCTAAGTGCAAAGATCCAAGCAGATTCTATGCTTACCACAATGAGGCTAGACACACCACTTTAGAGTGTCGAGCACTAAAAGATGCCATTGAAGACCTCATTAGGAGAGGTCGACTACAGGATTACGTGGTAACACCACCAAGGAAATGTGCTCGACAGGCTCAGCGAGTTACCAGCCAAGAGCCTAAGCCTTCCATCAGAACCATATTCTAATCCTGTAACACTTATTTCTTATCAATGGTGGTTAGTTGTATCAACTATTTTATGCTCAATCAATGTAAGTTGCCGATTGGCCAAGCACTTTCTAGACAAAGAGTTTTCATTCTATCATTGCAAGGATTCATCCAGGGGTGAGATGGCGCAAGGCCTACCCTATCAATACATCCAAAGCAAGCCACATTCCATAAACTATGACAAAGAGTGCAAATCTTATGACCATAGAACAACGAGCTCACTATGGTACTCACGTGCGACCTCGCTATGCGACAAGCTGTCATCTTAACAAAAACAAAACCTGTCCAAGGGTGAGATGGCCTAGAGCCTACCTCACATCTGAAGGTGAGACGACCGCAGAGCCTACCTCACATCTGAGGGTGAGACAGCCTAGAGCCTACCTCGCAATAGCGCAAACACAAAGCCTATCCAGGGGCAAGACAACTCCAGAGCCTACCTCACAGCCAAGGGTGAGATAGCCTAGAGCCTACGTCGCATCCGAGGGTGAGACGACCCTAGAGCCTACCTCGCGTCCGAGGGTGAGAAGGCCTACGAGCCTACCCTGACAGCATTTCCAAACTAAACGATGGACGGCCAGCTTGCCACATAGCAGGAATGCCATAATGAACTTATCATAGCTCTCGTGTGACACATTCATGGCTCGCATACAACCAAAGAATCACGGTTCACACTAGACTTCTCGTCAGTCGTAACTCACATGCGACCTGACTCTCACTCGCTGAGAACAACCAGATAAAAGGTAGAAAACTAAAGTGCAGCTGATTAGCCAAAGAAACATTTTATTGATCATCAGAAATTTACATACAGTGGTGCACAAAGCATCCAGTATAACATTCAAGCAAAGAAAAGCCCATGTTGCAAAAAGACCTTGCTCAACGAGGCAAAATTACATCAAAAGAAGAAATGCAGAAACAAAGGCAAGAAGCTCAAAGACCTGGCACTACCATTCCTACAAAAAAGAGCAGAAAGCTAGCTACCAATCAGTGAGCTCTCGCCTATAGGAAGGATAGTGACCTCCAGCTGTTCCTGCTTATATTCCTCTGGCGTATCCACCTGAGCCACACCCAAAGCAAATCAAAAAGTCATAAGAAGCTGGCTGGCCAGGAAGTAGCCCATAAGTAACACTGGGATGAGGTGATTCAGGATCTACACAAAACCCCCCAGGAGCCCGCCAGATAGATCCCGTGACAGAGCCATGTGCAACAGGCTATCCATGCCTTGACAAGCCCCTTCGAACGCAAAGCCAATGGAAACACAGAGAGCTCTTCAGCCTTTTCCATTTGAACTTCTCTGAAAAAGAAGAGGGGATCCCTTAGGCTATAAAAAGACCTGCTCGACCCATTGAAGAATCCAGAAGAAATCTAACTAATCTTCATCTGACGGCCCAAAACTAGTTGTAATGCCTTTCCAATAGCTAAAAACAGCAAATAGAAGAAAACATGGTCTAAAGCAGAGTGAAAAGACATCTGAAATGACACTTCAGTCACAGAAGGACACTGACTAAAGATACGAATCGAATCTCGAAAAACTTACAACTCCCAGCTCGTAAAACAAACCGAGAGTTAGGGGCTTATGTTATAGGCGAAAAATAGCCTCAAAAGAATGCGACAGATCTGAACCCGCCAGAGGTTGGATTGTCCAACTCGTTGAAAGCACCCAGTAAACTTTACCTTGCTCACTACCAGATAGTGAGACAGCAAGGTGACCATGAAGACCAGCTCATTAGGTAGTTGATCATTCTACTCAAGCTCGCTGCCTCATTATAGTAGCATCAGGCTCGCTATAGTGACCTTCCATAACGACCCTGGGCTAGGAATCCTAGCTTGGGATGATAGACGCCTCACGTGGTACAACAGCACCGAGCGACAGATGCATACGAATGCAAGTCCACAGCCGACAAGAGGGGCCTATCCTATAACCTACATCCTGCAACAGCCGAATTTTAGCTTTTACTCTTTTCCATTTATATCTTGATATAACACAACTATAGCTTGTAATTAATGTATGTAACTCCTCCTTTCTCTATAAATAGGATTACATTGTTAGAAAAGGGAGAGGCCAGTAATTATAAGCCAATATTTTGTAAAAACAATTTCGAATGTTAATAAAATCTCCGCTGTGGACATAAGGTCCAGTGCCACCCGGATTTAGCTGAACCACGTTAAAAACACCACCTCAGTCACACTTCTTCCTCTCCTATCCTCCATTCGCACTTTGAAAGCAGCATAGGATCCTAGAACTCATCTCCCGTTAGCCAGAATCTGGTATCCTCCAGACGAACCAAATTCCAACGTTAACATCCCCTATTTAAAATCCTTCTTTCACCTAAGGTTTTAAAAAATGTTATCTACCTTAAACCAAATAAAAAAAACACTCTTCTCTTTTTTCTTTCTTTCACCTCATGAAGTTCTCACTACTTCAATTCACTGCCACCTATCATTATTGATTGCTTGCCCATCACCACTACTACCATTGATCATCATCCAACACTATTATCACCACTAACCATCATCTACCATTATCTACTGTTTGTCACTACTGATATTACCTACCAACACCTTTCACCATTAACTATCACCTACAATCATTGATCATCATCCACCACCACCTATAATCGTTAATTACCACCCACTATCACCTATAATCTTTAACCATCACCCATTACCACCTTTCGACGTTGACTATTGCCTACCCACACTACCATCATCGGCCACTAGCCACCACTACCTACCACCCTTAACCACCTTCCAACATCACCTACTCCTATTGACCATCACCCACTACCACCTATCATTTATGATCACCATTAACAACCACCTATTGTTATTGACTACTATCCATCATCATTGACTGTCACCTAACCAAACAACAAGAAAAGTAATCAACATGCAATATTTTCAATTTTTTTCAACATGCATGCTTTATTTTCAAAAGTAAAGAGAACGATCCAGAGCTCTCTGAACAGCTCCGCCCTACTTAGTATCAGAGCCTTGTGAGGGAAGAGATAAGTGTCTGATTAGATGTCTATCGAAGTAACTGTAGAAGAGTCAACAGTTACCATGGTAGAGGTCAAAACTTAGGGTTTATATGCCAATTGCACATTGGCCAGCACAGGTACGCTGTGTTGGTGAACCTTAAGAGCTGCGTTGATCAACCATTTGTGAAGCCAAGATGACGTGTTTAGGTAGTCCCATGGTGTTGAGTGGTCTCGTAGATAGGTGTGGTCCCGTATAGCCATATACTTAAACCCAAGTGAGTAAACCAAAACCATAGGGCCTGTTTGGAAGTGTTTTCAGGTGTTTTTATTTTATTATTTTTTAAAAATAGTTTTTAAAAAATATTTTTTTAGAACAAAAAACTTGTTTGGATGTAAATTTTGAAAATAAGTGTTTTCTTTATTTTTGAAGATCAAAAAATACATTTAATATTATTTACAACTTTGTCATTAATGAAAATAGGTATTCTTCTTATTTTTGAAAAAAATCTGAAAATAGTTCTATACAAAAATAAGAAAAATACCATTTTGGTGTTTTCTAAAAATTGTTTTTTCAGTTACACTTTTAGAAAATAGTTTTTGAAAACAAGTTGCCAAACAGATTTTTTTATTTTTGTAAAATAAAAAAATATTTTTAAAAACAAAAAAATAGCTTCCCAAATAGCCCTATAGTAATTAGAGACAATTCTAGAGTAATAATAGCATACTTAATTAGAAAACTATCCTCTAAAAGCAAGGAACTTATACCTCCTGGTCAAGAGTCTAGCTCGGTAAACTCTAATCCTAAACAAGCAAATCAAGATATAATAAATAGTCAAGAATTAGTAATTTAAAATATAAAACAAAAAATACATAATTGAAATATACCTAGAGTACCCACTAGTTAAATATATCAAAATGGAACATTTTATATTTTTTAAGATTTTGTTATTACAACATGTGAACAAAATTTAAGTACTGATAAAAATTATGATACAACACTTCTTTTTTCAAAATCCATGATAGATCAACATAAAAAAATATTATAATTATTTACATGTACAATTGGTTCAAGTAGCCGCAAAACCTCTCCACAGCTTAGTAATAAATGCTCCTGTCCTCATAATCTTAAGAGATACTAGAGCAACAACTTTCAAAAATTCAATATTAACCTATCTTAAATCAAATCTCCATAATGGTCCAATATACTTCAACTATTTTCCAAATTATACTGTAAGCCTTAGTGATCCAAAAATAAAGAATTTTCTATGCTTAGTCGTCAAAACAAAAGAAGGAATATGGATAAAAGGAACAAGACATGTAGATATAATATTTAGAATTCATTATAAGCTCCTTAAAACAAATGTCAATATTAAAACTTTAAGATCTTCCCCACGAGGTGAAACTCTTCTTATAGACGCCAACACACAAAAGTCTTCAATATTAACTCCAAAACTCCTAAAACATGATCAAATTTCATTTGTAGAAGAATGGAATTTATAAGAAATTATGCCTTAAAAAATGAAGAAAGTTCAACAATTAGTCAAATATTAAAAAGCCCTTCGGAAGATGTATTAGTAAGATTCAAAAGAATTTCAAGATTTAATACACTTTTAAGATGTTCAACCTCTTCTAGTTTTGCTCCTAGAAACTCAATGGATTCATTTTTAACTTTAGATTTAGATGAAAAATTAGTAAAGCTTCAAGGAATAAATTATGATAAAAATATTCCAAAATCTCAATATAAAGTAGATTATGCTTCAACATAAGAACCCACATCTTAATATATTCAGAAATGAAAAGTCAACTTAATATGTTGAAAGAATTTGTAATAAATCATGAAAAACTTAAAAATCATTATTTGCCCAAGAAAACAAAGAAAAAAGAAAATGGTATATTTCAAAATTCCTTTGGAATATAGAAAACAATTAAGAGATCATTACATCAAAGATATAGACAAAAAATAATAATATATATACTTTTTTAATTAGTTAGAAAAATATTATAAAAATAAAAAAATAAATTATCCTTTCAAGAAAAACTTAAAAAAATTGTAGCCAAGATTTCATCAAGATTATGCCACTGGTCACCCTAAGATAGCATCTAAAGATAACAATAATGAGTCTAGACAAAATAGTGAAGTTTCAAAAGAAGAAGATAAAGCTAGGAAATTTTACGAAACTTAAAATGTCATAGCCTTCTACACAGTTCAGCTACATGTCTTCCTAAACCAACAAATATGGCAACTAAGGTGCAACAAGTCAAAAAAGAAAAAAAAGAAAAGATGCTCATCAAAAAATAAGAAGATAAAAGAAGACTACTGAGAAAAAAGCAAAATACTAAAAGAAAAGGATCATAAAAATCATAATAATAAAGAATCAAAGTTAAAAAAAGAATAATAAATATTACGTAGCATTAGAAAATAGTAAGAACTTCCTAAACATGCTTCAAAAAGCAAAACAATAATGGCAAATGTCAACAAATAAGATAGTCATAGGAAATCATCCCCCTTTAGAAGAAATAAAACTAGCACATTCTAAATTTTCAATAATTGCCTCTCCATTTAAAATAGGAATATCCAAAAAAGAATATCAAGACAAAATAAATCTCAAACAATTAAAAAATATTCAACATCAAAACAATTACTCAAATTTAGTTCTTCATACAATATCAACACAACTAGATAATGTAGAAAATTTTATAAATAATATTCTGAATCAAATATTACTTCAAAATCCTGAAATCTTAAAAAATAAAACAAAATTAGAAGAACTCATATTTAAACCCTTTTTTGTGACTCAAGAAAAATTAAAAAAATATATAAAATTAAGAAAATCAAATGATAATGAAGAAATATTAAAAGAAATTAATATAAAACTTCAAAAATTAACTATTAATGAAAGCTCTCCAAAAAATATAAGCACCATTACAAAAATAGAACAATTAGAATATCAATATATGGGAGATCAACAAATTTATAAAATACATGAAAATTATGTAGGATACCCGTGAAAACAAGGACAAAAATTGAATCAAAATTATTATACTAGAAATTATTATTCAAGATCTATACCTTCAGACATTTAATATGAAGGAATCAATTTTGGAAAAATTCTTATGATAGTCATGGAGTTCATGGATGGAATATAAATGGGAAGAGTGAATAAGAAATTACCAATACTTTAAAAAAATATTACTATGGTAGCTACAGCTTGCAAAAGTCAAGGAAATGATGAAACTCAAACTGCTAATTTAATCATAGCAAGTTTCTCTAGTCAATTAAAAGGTTAGTGGGATTATTGTGTAACAGATTATGAAAAAACTCAACTTTATCAAAAGCTTAAGCTAGAAATAATAAATGGTCAACTGGTCAATACAATTGACATAGTCTATACTTTAATAGAAGTAATAACCAAACAATTTATAGAAACCTATGTCAAATTCAAGAAATAGCCTTTGAAGCCTTGTTGAACCTCAAATGTTCAACTTTAACAGAATTTAGATGGTATAAAGATGTATTTTTATTAAGAGTCTTTATAACACTAGATTGTAACTTAGCTTATTGGAAAGAGAAGTTTATAACAAGACTTCCAAACCAATTTGCTAAAAAAGTAAGAAATAATTTGAGACAAGAATTCAATGGAAATATTCCTTAGGTAGAATTAACTTATGGATTGTTAATCAATGCCATAAATCAAGAAGGATTAGCTTTATGTACTGACTCAAAATTAAAAGCAAGAATTAAAAATAAAAATGGGATCAATGAAAAAGAATTAGGAACCTTTTGTCAATAGTATAGTTATGAAATAATACATGAAACTCCTTCAATAAAAAGAAAGAAAAACTCAAAACTAGTAGAATATATTCTAGACCCTCAAGAAGCATTTGGCATAAAAATTCAAAAGAAACTAAGACACCTACTAAAAATCTTCAAAATAAAGACCCAGCAATTTGCTATAAATGTGGCCAATTTGATCATTGCAATAGAAATTGCAAAATGAAATAAAAAATAAATAATTTAGAACTTGGTGATAAATTAAAATTACAATTGTAAGAACTTTTACTTAATTCATCAACTAAGTTAGAAGAGTCTCAAGAAAAGGAAGAAAATTTTCATCAAGACCAAGAAGATTCAAATGTCAACAAACAAGATATTTTGAAAAATAATTGCTTACAAAACTACAAAGAAATTTGCCTACGTTCTCCAGCATCTTTCCCTACTATTAATATCCTTTCAAAAAATTTTATCTAAAATTATTATGTCTTTTCAAAATTTTCTTATAAATAGGCATACAATTTCAATACTACATTAAGTTTTTATCACAAAAAAACTTTTACATTTGCATCATAAGACCTCCCACTCCTTCTCCTAAGAAAATTATAGTAGACTATACTATAAAATCTCTTAGTTGAATAACTTTTTTCAACACTTCAATAATTAGACTAGCTAAAGGATCAATAATTGTTCCCACTCAAAATAGATTTGTCACCCTTAGATCAATACCTACTCTTCCAAAAAATTATCTAAAGGCTGCCACCTCTTTGGCAAACCCTACTTCTCCCCCTTTTCCCTTAAAACCTGAATATACTTAAAATATAGGATATGTTATCAAAGGCATCAAGATTTACATAGCTATTATAGAAGATTTTCAATAAGCTTCATCTCCAAGAGAGACAATTCAAAAGATTTTACCTCAAAACTAAAATTATATTCCAGATGATTTCAAAAAAACCAAGGAATTTTATAAGCTAATTCTAATATAGACTCAGTCGATAAAATTAAAACATAAAATAGATCCCTTGGATTCAAACACAATAGCATTTTCAACAATAAAAATAAGTCAAGTTCTTTCTCATCAAGATTGAAGACTATCTTTTCCTCACATGTACAAAAAATTTTAAGTTTATTTTCAACCTGAATCTTTCAATTGTGAAGATTACAAACAAGGTTAGTTCAATATTTTGTTTTATACAAATTATCATCACTCATGGTTTATTCAACTTACTTTATCCTGTTCAAAAACTTTACTTGCATGATTTTCAAAATGGTTCAAAATTTGTGGTCCAGTCCCACAAATTTTCAATGTAAAGATTCGAGAATGTTTTGATTTATTTTCTTCAAAAATCAATCAAAATATGGATAAATTATTATTCTTTTGCATAAACATCAAAATAGCATGGATCTTTTGTTGGAATTACACATATATTAAAGAATATTCTGATCCATGTCCTTTTAGCTTAGAAAGAGAATTCAAAATTAAATGGTGGAGTAAGTTCAAAATAGAATTTGCTAATTCTTCAATGATTCTAAGATATTTCAAAATCAATCCTCAAATGGGAGCTGTATCTCCTACTTTGAGTAACTTTTTAACTTCAAAAAGCAAGTTTTTAACCTAAAGCAAGAACTTCATCAAAACAAGAATTCAAAAATAAACTTCTTGAAACACTATCTCAAATAGATAGTGATGATAAAGAAGAAGGAAATAAGATACAATCAGCATTTCAAACTCAAGACAATGAGGATGATTGCTATGAAATAAACTTGAATCAATTTGACTGATTAAAAACATTCAAAATTCAATTCAATACTTGCTTCAGATCCAAAAGCAGGATTCATCATTAAAAGAGCTATCAATTTTCAAAATTTTCAAGATTCCCTAACAAAAATGGCACTGACCTTACCAAAACGTTGGCAGAAAAATCAAGCCTTATCAAGAATAAAGTTCAAGATTGTGGACAAGTTCAACTTTCAAGAGGAATCAATAAAATTTCAAGTCCAGAATCAAATTCAAAAATGTTTTAAAGTCTGAAAATTCTTCAATAATATTGAATAGAGTTTTGAAATCCGAAGTCTATATAAAAAAGTTCATTTCAAGATGCAAGACATGATCAACTTCCAAATTCTAAACTTGTATCCATAAGCCTTATAATACCCATGCCTTTTGTAACCTTTCCCTTCCTTCTCTCTCAAAATTTATAAATGTCTTGTATTAAAATTCAAGTATCAATAAAATTCTATAAGCTTCTCAATTTACTATACTATTGTTGTTTTTAATTCATATCATGATTTTCATTATTGTGGCACCACCATGCTCAACTACTTTCCATATATATGCAATTTTTTTAATTGTTTTCAACATGTCATCACCATGCATAATTACTTTCCATATATATGCAATATTTTCTATTGTTTTCAACATGCATGCTTTATTTTCAATAGTAAAGAGAACGACCCAGAGCTCCTTAAGCAACATGCAAAAAATAAAATGAAACTAAACTAAAGAGAACAAACTAAAATAAAAGAGGGACCACACTCTCTTAATAGTTGAGTTGTAATTTGTCAAATAAGGTAAGGGCTTAAACATAGTTAGCAATAATTTGCTCTCTAAAAAGCGCGATATTAGGAACCTAATATCCATGTTCTTTAAATTTTCAATTAAATTTTTTCAATTTGCACACATCATTTAAGTGAAAATTAGTAGAAAATTAAATAACCACAAATTGAATTCAACTTAAAATATACCATAAAGGTTGTAAGGGGGAGATGACATATATAATCATGTATTGTATTTAGTTAGGTTGAAAGAGAAAATCTAATTTAAGAACATAACATTCACGCATACAATATACTAATCAATGGAGCCATACACATATTAAACTTAACGATTCAAAGGAAGAAAAATTATTAAAGCTAAATGCTAATAAATATCAATAACTAAGCAATTACATAATTAATAATTAAATAAATAAATAAATTTAAAAAGACAGATGGTTTAGACGAGAAATGAAGAAAAGACAGATTGACATGTGCAAAAAGAGATACATTCCTTTATATAGAATATACATGTATTATTTTTATTTCTTCGACTTGGGGTCCTTGAGTCATTTTTTCTTTTTTACTTAAATATCCAATCAAACAACGAGAATTTATTGGTCGTATCCCAGGCCTATTAACTATTCATTCTCTTTCGCTTCCTAAACTCTCAAAATATAACTATTCATTTAGTTGGGTGACATGAAAAAAAATGGAAAAGAGAATAAGAAGAAGAATGGAATAAAATAATCATTTTATAATTTTATGAGATACAATTAGAAATTAATAATTCTATTTTATTTTTATGTTTAGTATAATAAAATAATGTAACAATAGAATTGAGGAAGAGCAATTTATAACAATGATATCTTTATTACAAAATAATAGAATAGCTATTCACTTTTTAATTTGTTAAATTTTAGATTATATTAAATAATTTTATATAAATGAAATATATTTATATGATTAATAATAAAATTATCATATTTTAAAGGGTAAGTTACACTAATCTCCTATGAGATTTAGGCTGATTACACTCACACACTTGTATCTTTAGAAATATACATTTACCTCCATTATTATTATTATTATTATTATTATTATTATTATTATTATTATTATTGTTATTGTTATTGTTATTATTATTATTATTATTATTGCATCAAAGAAGGTTAATATAGGTTTTAATAGAAAGAAAGTATAGGCAAATATATATGGAAAATGAAGGTTAGTGTATTGTTGTGAGTATTTTTAGACTCATGCAAATGGACTGACAAAAACCCAATAGACTGAATTAGTTGACAAAGACCCATTTCACCCAGGATGGAGGTCATAGGAGCAAGGAATGAGCTCGCCAAATGCTGACTCAAGTCGCTGACCAATAGGGGATAAAGTAGCAACCTCAAGTCGTTGAAGACTAGGCCTAGCCCGTAGCTCAGAACATGCTTCTTTAGTTGCCATCTAGAAGCTCGCTATAGTTAAACCCGAGTAGGGACCAACTCACATGGATCAACTTGCAGACTTTAACTAGCGAGAATCAACTTGAAATTAATTAATTATTTTCAGTTACTATTTTACAATCAATTTGTAGCCCCTCAACCACTATAAATAAGGGTAAAGATTATTATGAAAAAGGGATGATTACTTTATAAAAAAAATATAGAATTATACAGATACTGATACAAATACTCAATAAAAGAGACTGAGAAATATAATAACCATGGACATAGGGGTCGATTGACTTTAGCCGAACCACGTTAAAAACTCTTGGTATCCCCTATTCTTTCTCTTTCTCCATCTCTCTCTATCTTTTACACTTACCAAATTGTAGTTTGGAGTTTTACTAAACTTACTAGTACATTGATTTTCACCATCAACATTGTGGCACTAGAAGGAGGGCCCAAAATTGCTTTTTCTTTGATTTTTGGCTCAACTGCAATGGCTAGAGGAAGAATAACCAAGAGTTCACGTAGAATAGCAATGGGAACCAGTTCTTTCTATGGTAGACATATCTGCCATCCCTGTTATGAGTATTGACACTGGCTTCCCCCTAACGGCCCATCACCAACCTCCTATAATTGCTTCTAGAACTAATGAAATGCAAACGTGGCACCAACGTCAAGAAACGCTTGAGAACACAGTAAGAGAGCTAGCTAAGGCGGTTAAAATGCTGATGCGAGCACGAACCTTGGGCATGTGAAAGCAAGTTGAGGTTGTAACACCTAAAGGAGCCCTTCAACATGCTGATTCAACTTTCTCCTCTAATTTACAAATAAGAACAGAGGTCCACTGAGCGCATGAGGATTATAATCAGCGACATGAGAATTCACATCAAATGGAAAGCTCAAACAAGACTAGTTGGGGACTCACCTCAAATCACTACTCCCATGACTAGGAAACAAAAAGGAGCCAGCAATCTTATAGTCGGCGGTCCGAGACATACGACCTAATGGTAAAGGAGCTACTTCAGAGGGTGAAGCAATTAGAAAAATGTCCTTAGGCTCAAGATAATCAAGATTGCTATGAAAAGAGGTCACCATTCATTAAAGAGGTTAAGATGGAGTCTCTCCCATGCAAATTTAAAATCCCCATAATTCTACAATATAATAGGGATAGTGATCCATATGACCACTTGGATGCATTTAATGTAAAAATGGATCTTCAGACAACCAATCCCTTAATCAAGTGTCATGTTTTCCCAGCTTCGCTAGGAGACATATCTCAAACATGGTTCAAAAATCTCCTAGCTTGCAACATTGATAGTTAGGAAGAATGCTAGAAAAGATTCATCACCTAGAACAAAGCATTAAGAAGGCAACTCACACCATCCTTCCATTTCACAACAAAAGAATGAATCACTACAAAACTACATCACTTAGTTCAGACACGAGGTCGATAATGTGGAGAATCCATTCGATAAGAGTATCCTAACAACGATCTCAGTAAGACTCCACAAAGATGGAAAGATACAAGTCTCCAATAAGGAACCTGGGCAAGTTTTATAAACGAGCTGCCAAATAGATCAGGTAGGAAGAGACCTTTGGCCCAATGAAGTCTGATCATAAGAACAAGGCAAATAGCTGCAATCAGAATTAAAAGATGAGCAATGGCAAAAATAACAAGGATAACTTTGATAACTAACCTACAAAGAAGGCCAGGACTAAGTGACCTCAACGTCAAGGTTGCCATAACAGCTACAATATTCTATCTGACACTCAAGATAGGATATTCACAATGGAGAGAGAAAGGGAGGACTTTAGGAAACCTAAACCCCTAAGGACCCCCAATAGCCTCAAGGACATGAATAAGTTTTGTGCCTATCATAATGAGGTCAGACACAATACTTCAAAATGCTGGGCACTCAAAGATGTGATTAAGGATTTAATCAAAAGAGGTCACTTAAAAGACTATGTGATGCAACCTACAGGGCAACGACCTCAGTAACCCCAACAACCACAACAATAGTAGTTCTAGTGCTCTTAATTTTGTAGTAGTATTCAAAAATCAATAAAAGCACCCAAGTTTTTCCTCACATTTTATGTTTGTGTTTTTTCAACAAAGTACCACATAGGAAGGCCCAAATACGGACTATATTATCGGTGATTTTGTACTTCGCCTTATTCTTCCAAAGCTCATAAGGCTAGTAATGGGATACTAAGTCCAAATTGGGAGGGCCCACACATTATCTAGATGTTAGGTTTGTTTCAACCAAGAAGGCCAAAATTTGAAAAAAATTTCCAGGGGAGAAACGGCTATGGTCGAAACATACCTCCCAAGATCCATTGGTTTGAGGTTTCCATGTATCACATATATCAAATTAAAAGTAAGAGTGAGCTAAACTAACTTTTAATCTAACTCCAAATGCAGTAGAAACTTCTAAATCTTCCAGTCACTAAACAACCCAAATGTGTTACCTCTACCAGAAATCCACGCTAGAGAACACCTCCCAATGGCCTCCTCAGCTTTTCTACTTGTGCTAGCAAGTCTTTGGAAGTTAAAAGGACCAAGAACCAGCTGAGTAACCACTGGTATTCCTTCCAACCTATTTCCCTTTTCCATTCGACCATGGCCAAACCTATAGAGAACTTTTCTCCATCTTGGCTGAACTCTTCAGCCGATAGCAAAGGAAAAGAGCTGAGAAGACCAAAACCCTTTTTGGTTTCTTCTTCCCTCCTCCTCCGGTTCGACCATGCTGAACACAGCCAAGGAGAATGGCAGCTCTCCTTCTTCGGCCCCTCTCTTTCTTCTCTGTACGGAATTGGCTGAACATTTCGGCCAAATTAGAGACAAGAAGAGGAAGCCAAAACAACGTCATTTTGGCCAAGCGACTAAGGCCAAAATGGTGTCATTTCAATGGGCTAAGGAAACATTTTCCTTATTTGTAGAACAACCCCTGAAGTTTCATTAAACTTCATTTTCAGCCCCAGCAATTTCATCAAATTGCATTTTGGTCCTGAACATCAAATATGTCCAAACTTGGGCCATATCATTCCCTGTTATGTATGTAACCCAATAGGCCTCTGAAATATTAGCAAAAGTTCAAAATGCCCTTCAAATCATTTGAAGGCATATAAAATTAATCTAATTAATTTCATGATTAATTTCTCCAAATTAATCATCCATGGACTTTAAGCTATAAGCGGACTCTAGCAAGCCATTATAGCTACCCAATTTTTGGT
>JANHAO010004112.1:0-24883 GCA_026873985.1 Saraca asoca
TGGAGGAATACTAGTAGCTGCTCTGATGACAGGAGCAGTTGACGAGTCCATTGTCGAAACATGGCCATCCGGAGGATGGGGTTGCGCATTCGAGGCTGCAGCAGGAATGAACCAGAATAGGTGAGATCCCCACAGACGGTGCCAAAATATTGATGTCAAATTTTGGTAATGGTCCAAACTCTGGTCAATGGGGGGATTCTTTGGGATCTCTGACCTTTAACTGGTTCAAATATAGTAGAACAGAAAAATAGTCAAAGAAGAAGAAGGGAAGAGCAGAGAAGGAGGCATAAGGTTTAATGTGGTTTGACCAAATTCAGATATCACTAGATCCTATGTCCACGATAACGTGTTATTGAGGTAATGCAGATGCAAAGTTACAACACTCAAGTTCTTCTACTTTAGCAGAGTTTCTGCCCGTGTTCTCTCTTTTACAGAAAGCTCCTCTCTCATATTTATAGAGGAAAAGAGGTTACAATGATAATTACATATGTAGTAAATCTATTACATCAACATTTAATGTACAAGATAGAATATACAGACTAAATATCTTTTTTTTAACTACTACAAATTATCTTCTACAGGTGGGCCCCATTCGACCGTTGGGGCAAGACATGACTTAGTCTTCTATCCGACGAGCCTTCAGGTCATAGATTATGCTTTATTAACCAGGTCGCTTACCTGACCCAGGGAATAGGGAGGTCGAGCTCATTTTTTTGTGTACGAGCTCGGCCTGACGAGGTCGTGCACTATATGACCTGATAATAGAATGATTCTGGACGAGCTTCGAGTTGGTCCTCTCATTGATCTCGGGCTTCTTGCGAGCTTTTTTAGTCTGAACTAATTTCCATATGTAACATATGGTTTGTGTGAGGCTTGTTAGTATATGGTTGGAAGATTTGAAATGTTGGTTGAAGCTGTCTGCTTGGGGCTCTTCTATTAGATTCGTCAATAGACTTTAAGGTTTTTGATTTCTATTTTGAATTCCTTATCGATTTTCTAGGTCCTAGTGCCCCAACGATTGAGTCCCCTTGACTTCTAGAGTTTGGGCCTTAGAGGTGGTGACCCAAGGCGTATGTGTGGCCTGCCATACAGGAAATTGCTAGTCTTAGTTTTCTTAGTGTGGTCTGCCTTCAGCAACTTGATCACCCCTTCTTTTTCATGTAAATGGTAGCTCACAAATGCCAAAGTCACTGAATAGGAAGTGATGATGAACCTGACTCTCCAGCCCAGAGTGTAGGGGTGGTACGACACATTAGCGAAGTGACTTCGAGGAGTGGTGAGGTCACTGGAAAGTTTAGTGCTTGTTTAGACCTTGTCGGGGGCCCGGAGGCCGTACCAATCAACAACTTTTAAATCGTTTGGTGTTTAGTCAACATGTTTCAATTGTCAGCTTTTGCAAGCTCCAAACCATGATCCAGACATTTCAGCTCCCCAGAGGATGTTGTATCGTGGAGCCTTCCCTTGATGATTATGCTATTTATCCACCTTGGGGGTTCATTGCCATTAGCCACTAGTACCTCGCCGTTGGATTTAGGTTCTCAATGCACTCATACATTGTTAACTTTTTGAATAAAGTCAAACTTTGTCCGTTCTAGCTTACCCTGAACTCCTATGGCCAGCTCACTTCCTTTGCACTAATATATCTAAGGAACAATCTCCTATTGTCAGCAGTCGAGGTTCCTTGTTACTTGTAAAGCATTAGGAGCATGGGCTCGCTGGATGAGATTTATTATCTCTCAACTTGGCTAACTGAGTACAAAAAAATCTTGTTGCAGGGTGATGCCAAGGCAAATCCAATGTGGGGAATTATAAAACCCATTGGTTTTATGTATCTTATCAATCCTTGCGTGACCTTAAAAATTTTGGTTTTATCCTTACTCCTGATGAGCGAGTTGAGGACGTGCGAGTTTGATGATTTATTCACATTCATTCCTCTGATTCTAACATTTTTCATTTTTATAGATAAAATCGACAAGAAGCCAACCCTTGAGGCTGAGGAGCTTGGGGTTTTAGATTAGTTCGCTGTTTCAGACGATCTCCAGAATGACTTTTATTTTGACGAGGGTCCTCTGTGCTCCCATAAGCTCATTCTGGCTTTAGGTATCGAGCTCACTAGGGAGATAGGAGTCTGTCAGGTTAAGGAGATCAGCCTAGTAAATTTTGAGCATTACAAAAATATAATGAAGCTCATCCTTAGGAGGCCGCCACCCAATCTTGATGAGGAGACCTCACTAACTCTGGACGTTGATGTACCCCTTATTGCTGACAGCTAACCTTCAGCCTTGGCAGTAACACCTTCATAGGAGCCGATTTCTTCCTCGCATTCTGAGGTGGTTGCTATAACCGAGGTTGCCTCCCCCTTAGAGCCCCCCAAAAATGAAAGAGGGACAAGGGGAAGAAGAAAGTTGTTACCTCTTGGAAGCGAGTAGTGCTAGAGGTCGAGGCCAAGGAATAGCCCACTGGACTCGGCCCAAGGATGGAGGAGTATCTCAACCTTCTTTTGGATAACGCTGTTATGCCGCAACTCATGGAACGTGATCGGCGTAGATGGTCACCATCAGAAAACTCCCTCCATTAAGAAATCCTCTACAAGTCTTACAATGCATTTAACATACTAATGATTATTATTCCATTAATCCACCGTTTATGTATTAAATTCTGATAAAAATTCGATAAAGTTTCCTCTATTTTTTGAACATAAGGCCACAAGGCCTATATAACAACATAAGGGCTACACGCCCATCACAACATGTGCAATAACAAAATAATATGCAGTGGCCTAGACTATACAATTTACATCCTACTGGGCATCCGGTAATCATATATAGTACATGCATACACAATCCTACTAACTGCCATTTACTTTCCACCATTATATGCCTTTATTCTCCACAGGGAAAATCCACTTAATCCAAGAGTAGATCCTAAATCTGTGTAGGGTGGAGGGGTGGTAGGAGAACTCTAGGCTTTTAAAAACATGGAAAAGAAAAGGATGAGTTTCATAGAAATTTAGTGAGTAAACAATTCTCATAATCACCCAAAAACCCCATTTAGAAACTATGGTCAAAAGTATATATATAAAAAAACAGTCGTGAAGATATGCTTATCCATTCAGCAGCCATAATCTCAATATACATTTGAAAACTATAATCCAATATGAAAATCAAGAAATTGAAAACATAATATTTGATAAAATGAAACAAATAACCATGATCTCAAAATAAATTTGAAAACATGATAACCAATAACATAACAATAATTATCAAAATATGCTACTGTGAAAGTATGCTCATCATACGCAATATGAAAGGAAATCAATAAAGATTTCTAAAGGGTATCAATGCTCAATATAGCAAAATATACAACTACAATCCCAAAGGCAATTCCAAGAGGGAACCACCCCAATATAATCATGATCCATCGGGCACGTCTGTCGGATGATCAATCCTATCCCACCTTATTTCTCCATTACATGTATACAAGTACACTTGCGGGTTCCCAATGAATTATCCAATGGATCTAGTATCTTAAATCAATTAATTTAATATATCAGGTAGCATAATTCTCAAAATACCAACATTTTTATATCACAGTATATAAAAGTCCTTGTTCGGGTAAGTAACATTTGTCAAAACATTCATAAACCAACTAAAGCATTTTTATATCCATTCATCACATGGAAAAATATAAAATTTCCAATTCCAATAATATAAGGTAGAATGAAAATGTATAATTTCTATCACGGCAAACCATATCATAAACACCCACATCCTATAAATATACTTTCGAAACTACTTATATATATATGGAAATCTTATTATTTAAAAGGATTAATAATATTATTTCATATAATAAAATTATTTTTATTACAAATCGGATTATGAAGTGAGGAGATTGTCCACTCACCTGGGAAACCTTTAGAAAGCTAAGTCAGTTAAAGCTCCAAAAATTTGATGTTTGTGAGCTTGATTCTTCCTTGGAAGCTTCTTTGAAGCAAGATAAAATGAAACAACAAGAATATTTTAGATTTCTCACAGCTATCACAATAAGGGTTTCAAGGAAAATTGCTTGGAAATTAGCTGTAAGATTGCTATAAAATAAATCTTTTGTTTTAGGATTACTCAACACCTTCCAAAATGTAGGTAAGGAGCTTGGCCGGAGCTGGATCATCATCGACAAGCCTAGATCAGAGACTAGCTGAACTGCACTGGTTGAAGAAGAAGAAGATGTTGTCGAACCAGATATTTGCGTGGGCTGGGTTAAGTGTCGGAGGAAGGAAGAAAGGGAGGAGGATGGCAGAGGATGCTGGATGTCGATGGGAAGCCAAAACACTGTTATATGCTAGAGTTCACATGAAGGAGGATAGAGCCAAACGCATGCATTGAAAAGAGAAAGGACAAGGCTAATTGGTCAGACGCTCAGTTAGACCGCGATGATGCCAGACACAAGAAGTTGGTAGGAGAAAGGAGGATGACTGGAGAGCACCGCAGAAGTGGAAGATGCAAGCAACTTCAGGAAATCACGTGAAGGAGAAGGCCAGCCTAAAAAATATATACATAAGGCCAAATCAAAAAAATTAAAGTCTGACCCTAAAACTTTTCACTGACTTCAAATAAGTCCTTATGAAAAATAAGAAATTTTAATTCGACCCCAGCAAAATTTTAAACTTTTTCACTTAAGTCCCTCCACCAACATTTTTTATTTTTTTATTTTTTTTGAGGTATTACAAATGCCAACATGATCCTGAGGCCTTGCAATATGATGAAAGTATTGGAGTTAGAGGACTCCTCATTCGGAGGGTTGGTAAACTATGCATCTCGTCTTAGTCTATTGGTAAGTAGAGTCTTTTTATCCCAATCCTTATACTTTCTTCATAATCTAACTTGACTATCTGTTTCCTTAGAACTCACTGACAATGATGAAGCTGGACAAGATGCTTCAAGCCCAGGATAAGGAAAAAGTAAGTCTTATAGATGATCTGGTTGTTGTTACTACTGAGATGTTGGAGTTGAGGGAAAAGGCTAAGGATGTCGAGGTCACCCTATCTCGGGAAGTGGTGAAACACAAGGCTATCGTAATAGACCTCGACAAGGTAGTTAATGTTCTAGTAAAATTAAGGATTGATCTGGACTTAGCTTTTCAATAGGCTAAGTTGGCAATAAAGCAAGCCAAGGTTACAAAGTAACAAGCGAGGGCAGCAGAATAATGGGTTAGGTTGGCGGAGCAGCGAGCCGAGGTTGTTGCGAAGGAGCTCGAGGTGGCTAGGGAGGAGGTTGCTAAGGTTAAAACAAAGACTACCTCACTAGTTGCAAAAGCAGCAGAAAAGGTATAATCCAAAACCAGCTTCTCTTTCTTCTACACCCTGTAGGAGCAACATCTGGAAATGGACCTCTCTTTTTTTGGAAAGGATGCCTTTAAGGTTATTGAACGCTTTAAGAAGAGGGCTGCTAAGGCCAGATCTTCCAAAAAGGATGCAAAGCCTACAGCTAAAGCTCCTTCTGTCGAGGGTGTTACCCAAAAAGAGAGTGGTTTATAGGCCGTGGAAGCTGCTAGAGATCGCGTGATGGGTGACCTTGCTGTTCCTTTTCCTG
Source organism: Saraca asoca (assembly GCA_026873985.1). Lineage (NCBI taxonomy): Eukaryota > Viridiplantae > Streptophyta > Magnoliopsida > Fabales > Fabaceae > Saraca > Saraca asoca. The sequence goes on from JANHAO010004112.1 coordinate 5,592, forward strand.
ACCTTTTACTCCAAGAAGGCCCAGTTCCTGAGGATCCAAGTTCTTAGGCTTCAACTTTTTGTAATTTTGAGTTCTCCCTTTTTGAAATTTGTATTAATTTTTGGACTTTATATAAATTTACTACATTGAATGAACTCGAGCTTTGCATTGAATGAACTTTTACAATAATCTTACTTGTTTCCCTTCAGTCACATAATTGATTGCTCTGTACGCATAACTTGGTTAATTTTTGTGAAAATGAATGCCCAATGGGTAGCGTTTCAACTAATCATTCTTTGTTTGATACATTGCTTGCTTTTTGTGCAAGACTTTATTGAGGTTTTATTCAGAAACAATCAAATACATGTGTATAGATTTGAGGAAACACTTAAGTATTTTCACTAATTTTATAAAATAATTTACAAAATTTGAGTTCCTACTGATAGTATAGGCAGAGATGCTCGCATTCCAAGCTCAAGGGAATTTTGTCTTATCCATGTCCACCAGGTGATAAGCCCTATTGCCAATGACTTTCTTAATGAGGTACTGGCCCTCCCAATTCAGTCCTGGGGTCCCTTCATAGGCCTTGCAAGCTCCAGGGGGAATGAGGCATAGAACGAGATTGTCGGGCTTGTAGTTTTGAGCTCGAACCTTTGGTTGTAATATCTCACGACTCGTTGCTGGTAGGTCATAACTCTAAGGTAAGCTTTTTCCCTTGTTTCTTCTATTAGGTCAAGATTCGTAGCGAGCAATTGATTATTGTCATCTGGATTAAAAGTAATCCTTCGTTGTGACTCTACTTCAAGTTCTGTTGGGATCATTGCCTTAGATCCATATATCATCGAGAAGGGAGTTTTTCCTATAGTGTTATGGATTGTGGTTTTGTAAGCCTAAAGCACTTTTGGTAGCTCATCTGTCCAAGCTCCTTTCTTAGTCTCTAACCTCTTCTTCAAGATCTATTTGATGATCTTGTTAATAGCTTCAACTTGTCCGTTAGCCTGTGGATGGTCTACAATTGAAAAGTTTTTTATGATTTTGAGTTCATCGCAGAGCTTAATGAACTGTTCACTATTGAACTGGGTCCCATTATTGGTTACAATCTATTGGGGGACTCCAAATCTATAAATGATGTTACTCTAAACAAACTTCTATATCTTGGTGGAAGATATCCTTGCGAGCTACTTTGCCTCTGCCCACTAAGTGAAATAATCCATAACTATTACTGCATGTTTGCAATTTTTGTGAGCTATAAGGAGTGGTCTAATTAGGTCTATGCCCCAGATCGTGAACGGCCATGGACTAACCATTTACTGTAGGTAGGTTGGTGGGGTTCGTGGGATCTTCACAAATCTCTAGCATTTATTGCATTTCTTAACAAAATTAACAGCGCCCTGCTTCATTGTGGGCCAATAGAATCCCTACTGAAGAGCTTTTTGAGCTAGAGATGGCCCCTAGCATGGTTTTTGCAATGGTTAGCATGAATTTCTTTCAAAATGGTGTCGCAGTCCTAGCCATTAATGCATCTTAGGAGCAGAGTTGAAAATCCTCTTTTGTACAACATATCATCATGATGCAATATCTGGTCGCTTGAGCTTACAATCACCATGTCTTAAGCTTATTTTCTGGCAGTCTATCATTTTGCAAGTAATCAATGATTGGGCCCATTCACTAGTCTTGGCTTGTGGCAATTGCCATCACAGTGTCCCTTTGTCCTATACTTAGGGACGAAAGGAACTCTACTGGGATCACCCCCAGAAAGTTAACATCTTTGGTCGTAGCCAAGCGAGCCAAAGCATCAACATGTGTGTTTTGGGTTACAATATTTGGTTGACTTCATATTGTTGAAACGAACTTAATAATTTATGGACTTTTTGGAGGTAGATGGTCATTTTTGACCCTCAAGTTTGTATTCTCCTCACACATGATAGACAACGAGTTGGGAATCACTGAAAATCTTCAATCTTTTACCTCACACATTTTTTGCCAATTATAATCCAACTAACAGTGCTTCATACTTAGCCTCATTGTTGGTGGCCTAGAAACCAAATCTCAGAGCATAAAGGATCTTATGCCTCTCTGGACTGATGAGAAGCACCTCTACCCCGGCCATTTATTCACTCGAGGACTTATCAATATACAGTTCCCACCACAGAGCTTATAAAGTCTCTATCTCCTCTTACATGAGCTCGATGTATTCCGTAATGAAGTCTATTAGAGCTTGCCCTTTGATCATCGGTCTAGGCTTGTATTCAATATTGAATGAGGCTAGCTCAATTATGCATTTAAGTAATCGACCTGAAACATCCGTTTTTTATAAAACTTGTCTAAGAAGGAACTATGCAAGCATTTCTATGTTATCTGCTTGAAAATAGGGTCGCAGCTTTCTTAATACAACTATTAGTCAATAGGTGAGTTTCTCCATGGGTGAATACCTTGGGTCAACGTCCAATAGTCTCTTACTCACATAATAAATATGGAATTGAGCTCCACCTTCTTCTCACTTTAAGGCTGAACTAAGGGCATACTGGGATACTCCTTAGTAAATGATTCGCTTCTTGGCCTCTTTTGGTTTGGACAAGAGTGGAGCTTATCCGAGATATTCTTTAAGCTGTTGGAAGGTGAACTCACATTGTTGCATCCATTCAAACTTCTTTGCCTTTTTTAGGATGTCAAAGAAAGGTACACATTTATTTGTCACCTTGGAAATAAATATGCTTAGCACCACAACCTGGTTATTTAAGCTCTGTATGTCCTTAGGCCCAGTAAGGGATCTCATATTGATAAAAGCCTTGATCTTCTCAAGATTTGCTTCGATCTCCTTGCTATTCACCATGAAGCCAAGGAATTTTCTTGAAGCAACCCTGAATGCACATTTATGAGGATTCAACTTCATCTGGTACTTCCTCAAGATTTGGAACATTTCTCCCAGATCTCAGACATGATTGGTGAGCTGCTTGGACTTCACCAACATGTCATCCACGTACACCTCTATTGTCCTATCGATCTAATCTTTAAACATCATATTCATTAGCTGCTGATAGGTTATCCCCGTATTTTTAAGTCCGAAGGGCATTACTTTGTAGCAGTATAGTCCACTGTTAGTGATAATTAAGAGAATGTCTCTACATGCAAGAGCATCATAATAAGATAAAAAAATATATGTTTGAGGTAATTGTTCCTCGAACACACTACACCTTTTGGTTCCTTTATAGAATCCTTTTTAAAAGGATTTGCCTATTTCACACATCTTTCTTAATATGCCTTGTTCATTACCTTCGCTACTATTATGTAGGCTGGTACCTTCAGACCCCGTGCAACTCTTTGCACGAATAGGCCCCTAGGAGGGATAGGATCAACTATGCTTTCTTGTTGTCTTGCTATTTTTGGGGTTTTAGGAATCAGATTGTATTGATCCTAATACAAGACATATTCTCCCTATTAGATTCTTTATTGCTACCTTTGTCACTTCCTTGTGCCTCCTTTTGAAACTGGACTTGTAAAGCATTTGGGGATTCCTTTTATAGATATTATGTCACTCTATATGGCCAATTGCATAAGAAATAGGCTATGATTGGACTTTCTTTTACTATTGGATGTCTAGGATGATAGTGAAACTTGTAAGTGAGATGACATTCCATTGCCTCCTCCCTTTCCTTTAGATTTGCCATCCTTGCCTAACTAGCTACCACTAGCAATATCTGAGCCCTTTAATAAAAGCTAATGTTATAGTCAGACAAGTGCTTGATTATGGTTACTGCTTTCGAGAGGCTTTGAACTCTTCTTCTTTCAAGTTCCATGATAACCTTTCACGATAAAGCATCAATGAAACAAAATAGCTTATCTTTTTCAATCATGTCCCTTTTATCCAGCATGATAGTGTTGACGATGGATTTTAGTTTTGCCAGAATCCAGCCAACAGAAGAGGTTTTTTTATGACTCAAGCTACAATTTGGTTCCAATCTTAGTAGATAAATGCGATAAGGCAAGAGGAAAGAGGAGAAAAAAAAGAAACACAAGTCCTTTTAATATGGTTCGGCCAAATCTGAATAGTACTAGACCCTACGTCCATAATAGTTAATTAATATGGAAGAATTTCTACAGAGTTTCAGTATACTTTTTTAGCCTTAGCCTCCTCCCTTTACAGAGTGCTCCTTCCTCCTATTTACAGAGGAAAGAAAGTTACATTAATAAATTTTAGAAGTTATAAATCTGTTACATTATGTAGTATTCGTACAAGACAAAGCATATCTTTCAATTCAACTACTGTAGATTCCATTTTATAGACGGGACTCTTGTCTTCTGAGTATGTCATACGGTTGTTTCCTACTCATAGGTATCCTGGGTGAAGGTCATTCATAGTGAACCAAAACCCCTAGTCAAAGATTGTTATTACCTTCTTTTGAGACAAAGCTTGCTCTCACTAAAACGAGCTCGCGTGAAGAAGGTTGCTGATCGCACGAGTTGAGGCTTTGCACTTCTAATACCTTAGCGAGCTAGAGCTCTATAGCTATCTAGATCCTTTATCAGCCCATTCAGAGGGTTCTAAATTTCACTCATAACAGATAGTTATGAACTTTTTCATATAGTCTTGAACTAATCCAGTTTGCCTAGCTTTCTCAACTTCTGTTTAGCCAAATAGTCAATATTCTCAGGATAAAAGTATGCCTTCAATTCCTACTTAAGCCCTTCTTAAGTATTGATGCTACATCTTCCCTTTTGAATCTCTTAGTACTTAATCATCTAACAAACCTTAGCATTGTGTATGAGGAAAGTAGTAGCTTGATTTAAATGAGCTTTCTCTAAAATAATGTCAGCTACTTGAAAATACTAGTCCATATTAAAGACAAAATTCTTAAGCTTTTGAGCATCCCTCTCCCCTCATATGGCCTTGATTTAGGGATTATTGACTTTTTTCCCTTTGCATTGAAGCACCACTCTTTTATGAATCGTTTCCAATGGCCATCATCAATACCTTCACTTAGGCTTCTATGTCACTTATCTCACCATAAAGAGTTACTACAACATTTTTCACCTCATTGATAAAGTACTTCATAACATCCCTAAATCCTTTTGAGTGTTCTCAATAGCAACAAGCACTCATCAACTTATGAAGCATCACTAGTCCTCGTGCCTTCAACTTTCGCGATAGCTTCAAGATTTGAAACTCGATACTTAAGAGATTCCTAATTTTATACTCTTCAAAAGAGTTTAAGGATCTCTTTGCTTTCTAATTTTCTTATGACTTTAATAACTCTGTCGATATTCTTAATTGCAACGTCAATTACATTAAGGCATTTAGTAGATGTCATTTTCTTTGACATAAAGGCATATTGAAAGGGTCCAGCAGAAAACAAAAAAATGTGATCTCAATCATGCTCTGATACCAGACTATCACAATCTGATAGCTTGATTATCAGGACGTATGGCACTTAGTCTATTCACTTGACATTTATTTACTAAGTACTTAAGAATAAGCTAGCTAACTAATTATATACCATATTAGTTTAAAAAATAACAGGCAACATCCACAATTTACATCACATCGAGACTACCACAAGCAACAATTCACATAGTACATAAGTAACCAATTCACATATAAAGGTAACCAAGTCATTCATATTGGCAAATATGATATGTTCATGCAATTCGAACAAATGGGGATAAATGCGGCCAAAAGTCGATAAATTTTATGGGACAATATTTGAATTGAAGAGGGACTATTTCTTTCATTCATATAAAGGTTTTGTTATACTTTCTCAAATATGTAGGGGAGGCATTAAGCCCTACACTTGATCCTTTGGACTAGTGCTTTGTTACCCACCTTGGGTCACTGAACACTCCCCCTAAAGAGCATTCTAGGCTAAAGCTCTAATGGTACTAGTAGATTTACTTTTTTAAAATTGACATAAGGGTTTTTCTCCTAACTCAGAAGGGTTCTAATGCATCATAACATATCGATGTAAAGATAAAAATCTAGATATCACAATTATGTGCTTATATACTTATAGTAGATAAGTTATCTTAGTTAGAATTATATAAATGCCTTCAAAATAGGGAAAAATAGGAACAATAATTTACACTTGCATTTTTTCTCAAATTTGTACTACAAGATTTTCTTTTCATGCTTAAGTTCTATATGAAGTTTCATTCAAATCTGAGCATATTTGTTTTTCCAATTTGACCACAAGTCTTGATTATGACATTGAATGCATATTATAAGTATATAAATTATTAGATCATATATATGCCTTATTTAAATAACATGGGTCAAAATTTTGTTAATTTAAAAAATATCATGTCATATTAAAGTTGTGACTTGAAAAGGGTGTTGATACACATTTAATTGTCAATACTTGGTGATATGTACATAAATTGAAAGCGAATGAAGGAATTTGGCTTAGGAGTAAGATTGGTAAAAAGAAAAACACCATTTTTGATAAGGTTCAAAACCCTCCACTTTGGTGGTTTTCTAGCCTAAGCACCATTTAGGTTGGTTGGACATAATATATAGGACTATGAGTGGAGAAGAAATTCTCTTAAAACTCTAATATATTGAACTAAAAAATTGATGCCTTACAACAAGAATTAGAACTATATTTATACTAAAATTATAGGATTAAAATACAAAAAAATAGGGCTTGTTAATGGTGAGCTATAGTGGGCTATTTGGGTAGCAAGGAAGCTAGTTCTTGCTTGCAAGTTAGCAACAACAAGCAGGCTTGTTGATGGTGAGCTATAGTTGCCTATTTAGGTAGCAGGGAGTTTTCTTGCTGGCAAGTTGGCTTGTTACAAGTGGGAGTAGACCAAGTTGTAGGGTACTTGCTTCCAAGTTAGTAGCAATAAGTTGGCTTGTTATAGGTGGGAGCAGACCAAGTTACAAGGTACTAGGTGTTAGCCTAGTCACACATGTTCCTTGGTTTTAATATTGAAAAATGATTTTAGTTCATAAACAAGTTTTATATCTAACTATATCTAGCCTAGGTTATCCTAGTCACACATGTTCCTTGGTTTTAATATTGAAAAATGATTTTAGTTCATAAACAAGTTTTATATCTAACTATATGCTTTAATGTTTGTTATGTGTTTTATAGATTCAAAGATTCAAAATTCATGATTCAAGAGCTCTAACTTTATATCTAAGATTTTACTTTTTTGGGATCTTTTGCAAATGAATTCTAAGCAACTTGATCTTCACAAATTCAAATGTTTTTAACTAATATTTTGAGGAAGAATAAACCATTTGAAGAGAGGAAAAATCAGATATTTTTCAAATGAGCTATTAAATGATCTTTCATAAGTACAGATTTTATAAAACCTTTTTTTACTCTGAGAATTGATTCACCAATCGATTCAATATACTATAATTCAATTTATGAATCGATTCGGTGAAGAATGTTCTTCATGAACTTTATACACTAATCGATTCATAAATGGAAAATAGTTGTGACCACTTTAAATCGATTCACGAACTGAAAGTTAGTTATTCTATTAGAGTCGGTTACAATAGTTATAAATAGCCTCAACCACCTTTAAATTTCATATGATTACATCTTATTCTTTCTCTCTCAACTACAAAAATTAGAGAAGTCTCAGTGTTTTACAAGATTATCTCTTTCCTCATTCTTTTTCTAAATCAAATTAATTGAAGATCAAATTGTGCAGATTTCATTAAAGGTAATTAAGACTAGCTCTTAATTTGGTATTGTACTCTTATCTCAATCTCATTTTTGTTTTTGAGATTTCTAGGGATTTAGAAATCTTGTCTAAGTGTAGAAAAGCTTGTGTTAAGTCTTCTAGGTTAGCAAGATCCCTACAAATTCTTGTGTATTTATTTTTGTATTGACTAGTAGTTCAGGAGCCCCTGAAATCTTGATGTTCTTTTAGTGAAAAGAGATCTTTTGGTTGAGGAACGATCCAAGTGGAGTAAACTTCATCCGTGGTTTCAGGTGAAGTTGAACCACTTTAAAAATTATGATCTTGCTTACTTTTTCTCCTACTCTTTTACATTTTATTACTGGATAATCAATTCTGATATATTTCATAATCTACATAACATCAATTTAATATATTGATCTACTATTTACACAATTTATCAATCAAATTTTAAAGAAATCAATCTACTGCATTATCTTTCCAAGAAAACGGATTCACAATAAGGTGTATACATATTCCCTTAAAGGAATAAGGACAAGATCCCATTGTTATTTGTGTTTAACTCTAATTTGTGGGACTTGACACTTGGTTATGCATGTTCTACCTTATTCTCCTCTAGTTGGAGAAATTTGTCTTCGAGTTGAGCTTAATCACTATAGTAAAGGATAAATTAGCCACATTAAAAGTAGCAGAAATCCCATAATAACCTAATAACTTGATCTCATAAGTATTATCGTTGACATTCTCTTTAACTTGAAACGATTCATCTACCTTAGGAGAAAGTTTGGCTTTGCGTTGATTTAGAACTCTTTCTTTCTACAAATGAATCTAAACCTAGCCTTCTTCTTTGAATGTGAATTTTTTATGCTTGTCACATCAGTTTTTGCATCTATTAGTTTGATGTTTTATCTTTTCTCTAACTTGTTCATGTAGCTTGTTAATTTCCTTAGCTCATTCATCAATATTAGCATTATAATGTTTAATAAGATTATTGGTGCGAGGTCTAATTGGTTGAGAGGGTAGGCTTTATAGACAACTTTGAATGAACATTTCCCAATAGCTTGGTTAGAGGAGTTGTTATAAGCAAACCTTGCAAACGTTGCTTAGGCAAGTACAAGATCCCATTGTCAACGGTTCTTTCTAACAAAGCTTTGTATTGGATTTCTTAAGATTTTGTTTCTAACTTCATTTTAACTATTAGTTTAGGGATGACTTGTAGAACTAAACTAGAGGTAAGTGCCCATCTTCTTCCATAAAGTCTTCTAATAATGACTCATGAATTTCATATCCTTATTAGAAGTGATAGTCTTTGGAATTTTCTGAAGCCTCACAATTTCCTAAAATTACAACTTCGCAATGTGTGTAGCATTATTAGGCTTTTGGTAGGGTATGAAATGAGCCATCTTTGAAAACCTATTAATAATGACCATGATTGAATTCTTTTATTGCTAAGTTTGAGGTAGGTCGAGGACAAAATCCATGCTAATATCTTCCCAAGGTAATATAGGAATAGGTAATAATAGATACAATCTAACATTTGGCTTGTGGTCTTTGTCGGGTGGTAGGTATAGCATCTTTGGATATGTCAGGTAACATCTCTGTCAAACCTTGGCTAATAAAAGTTTTCTTTAATAAATGCTATAGTTTTGTCCCTTTCAAAATGACTAGCTAATCCTTTATCATGTGATTCCCAAACTATTATATCTCTTTTGGAACATTGGGGAATACTAATAAGTTACCTTTAAAAAGGAAACCTTCTTATTGATGACATCATTGGTAGGCTTGATTAGAGGTAGACTTCCTGATTGAGCAGAAATCAGGGTTACCTTTATATAATTTTTTTAATCATCTCAAACCTAACTACTTTGACTTGTATGAAGGAAAGTAGAGTGTGTAGACAGCTTAAGGCATCAGGAATGCAGTTCTAAGTTCCTGACTTATGCTTAAGAAGAAAAAGGTATGATTAAAGAAACTCACTCCATGTAGTGTGGCACTGACTAATCTTTTGTTATGAGTTTAGATGCTTTAGAGTTTTATGGTCTGAGTATAGCATAAATTCCTTTAGGAGGAGATAGTGACTTAGATGTTTTAAAGCTTGCACAATAGAATAGAATTCATTATCATAAATGGAATACTTAAACTTTGCATCATTCAACTTTTCATTAAAGAAGGCAATTGGTCGTCCCTCCTGGCTTAATACTGTATCAATACCAACATTTAAAGCATCATAATCAACTTCAAACATTGGGCTAAAATCATGAAGAGCTAGGAATGAGTTTTAGTGAGCCTTTTCTTTAATTCTTCAAAACTTTTTTGAGTTTTATCTATCCATTGAAATCTATCTTTTCTAATGTTGTTTGTGATTGGAGTTGCGATGGAACTAAATTTTTTAATAAATCTATGGTAAAACAATGCTAGCCTATGAAAACTTTTAACATCGTGAATAGATTTAGGTGTAGGTTAATGGAGGATGGCTTCAGTCTTGCAAAGATTAGCTCAAATACCTTAAGCGATGATGATATATCCCAGACAAGTTACTTTCGATGTTAGAAATGAGCATTTTTTTAGGTTGGCATATAGTTTTTGCTCTCTGAGGACTTCAAAAATTTGATGGAGATAGTCTAAATGCTCTTGCTAATTCTTGCTATATATATTAGGATATCATCAAAGTAAACTACAATAAAATTCCTAATGAATGGTCGGAATACTTAGTTCACAAGGCACATGAAGGTGCTAGGAGCATTGAATAATTTGAAAGGCATAATTGTCCATTTGTATAGGCTATCTCGGGTTTTAAATGTAGTTTGCCATTTATATCTTGGTCGCATTCGAATTTGGTGATACTTGCTTCTAAGGTCAATTTTTGACAAGATTGTTGTTCCATATAATTGATCAAGCATATCATCGAGTCATGGTATCAGAAAATGACACTTTATGGTGATTTTATTTACCACTGTACTGTCAACACACATTCTTCATATTCCATCTTTCTTGGGGATTAATAATATTGGTATCACATAGGGACTGACATTTTCTTTGACCAATCCCTAATCTGGCAATTCTTCTATTTGGCATTGAAGTTACTCATGCTTTTGAGGGTTTATCTTGTAAACAGGTTTGTTTGGAATGACAAATCCAGGGATAAAGTTAATTACATGTTGGATATCTCTCATTAGTGGTAATCCAGTAGGAATTTCTTCTAGAACAACATCTTGAAAGGTTTTGAGGAGGCTCATGATTTCTTTAGGGACAATGGCCTTGTCATTTGGGTCTACCAATAGGAGAAAGCAAAACTGGCTAATATCTCTTTATAGTTTCTTGAGCTGTCTTTTTGTTGACAAAAGTGATAATATGATTTAGGCAATTTGATTTCTTAATAAGCTCGTTAGGTTACAATGGAGTCAAATTAGTTTTTATTCCACCTTTGTTGAAGAAGTAGGTGTTTTCAGACCTATTATGGGTGACTCAACAATCAAATTGCTAGGGTCATCCTAACAACAAGTGACAAGTATCTATGGGAATGATATTGTACCATACTTCATCCTAATGCTTATTTCCAATGGAAAATGACACAAGATAGCCCTTGATAACTTTCACCTTATTTCCCTTTCTTGGCCATTGCAATTTATAAGGTTGAAGATGGTCTTTTGTTGGGAGTCCAAGCTTCTTGACCATGTAGTTTGATATTACATTATCATAGCTTCGACTGTCAATAATAACATTACATGCCTTTCCTCAAGAAATACATCTGGTGTGTAAAATGTTGTGCCAAAGCCAATTTCCTTCCAGAGATATAGAAGCATGAAGTCTCCTTCATACCGCTAAGGATTCTCCATAATCAGTTAAGACAAACTCTTTATCAGATTGAGGTGGATCAACTTCTTCTTCTTCTTCTTCATCTTTATTAAGCACTTTATGAATCTCTCCTTTAACAATAGCCATGACTTTTTCCTATTTGGACAATCAAATTTAATATGACTATGCCCTTAAGTGCTTGGATTAATAAGGTGGTTGGTTCTGATTCCCCTTTCATTTTTGCCAGCTTCTATTATGGCAATGGATTTATTTGCCATTGTGGTTCTTAGGTTCTAAATTCCTAGATTGCATGTAGCCTTTTTGGATTTTAATGATTTAGTAGCATTTTTCCTTACATTATGTTTCTCTACCCTCATGGCTAGTCTAACAATGTCATTAACAAGAAAGTACTATTGTATGGATATGATATTTGTAGTTTCAAAATTCAGTCCCACAAGTAGTGGGCAATACTTTGTTCCTCAGGCTTGTGAATGTCACACTTCATTTTGAGATACTCAAAGTCATTTGTATATTCTTTAACAGTCATACTCTTTGTCACAAATTTTGAAATTTGATAAACATTTCTTGATGATAGTGAGTTGGAAGATACTTGCGTGTGAGCTCTTTTCGTATTTTATCCTAGGTTTTAATTTGGTGTCTATCTTCTCATTCTTGTTGGTGTTTAAAATGCTCCCACTAGATTAATGCATATTTTTTCAATTTGATAGTGACAAGGTTGGCACATTTTTCATCTTGAATATCTCTAAGGTCAAAAATATGTTCAATGGTGTGTAATTAGTCAGTAAAATCATCTAATTGCAAACTTCCTTCAAATTCAGGAATATCTACTCTGATTATGAGATTATTAGATGGCTTGGTATAAGTTCTTTTCATGATGACATCTGCGCCTATCAAATGAAGACGATAAGACATTATCATCAGTTTGTAATCTTCTAAAAAGGTTACTGTCTTATACACCAATATCTAAATCAGAGTCACTTTTGTATTGTTGAGATCTTTAAGCTTCATAAAATTGTGCTTGAGTTCGAAGTTCCTGAATTTCAATGTCACGAGGGTCGTGTTATTGGTGATTTTGATGTCTCTAAGGCATTTTTCTCTCTTTCTCTCTCTTTCTCTTCAAAATCAAACTAAAACCAAGAAAAATAGATAGCTAAATGAATTAAGAATGTCAAAATAAAGGTGGAAGGACTTTTATGAAAAGAAGGTATAATTGGTGGGTTTTTTTTTTTAAATTTTGAGAAAAGAAAGTGGTCAATATATAATTAAAAGAAGGAATTGACTTGGCGGAAGTGGGTAGTGATGTGGTAGTAGATGATGCATGGCAGTTTCTAGTTAGTTAGGGGTGTTGATGTGGTGATTTCTAGTTGGTGATTGTAATTGTAGAATTTTGAAGTTTTTGCAGTTTTCAAAATGGTAGAGAGATGGGGATTAGGGGGCTCTAATACAAATGGCTTAGGAGCAGGATTGGTAAAATGAAAAATACCAATTTTGGTAAGGTTCAAAATCCCATGATGATGGTTTTCTAGCCTAAGCACCATTTAGGTTAGTTGGACCTAAGATACAAGACTATGGAGAAAAAATTCTCTTAAAACTCTAATATATTGAATTGAAAAACTGATGCCTTACAATAAAAATTAAGGTCTTATATATACTAAAATTATAGGATTAAAATACATAGAAATGAGGCTTGTTGATGGTGAACTATAGTGTGCTATTTGGGTAGTAGGGAGACTGGTTCTTGCTTGCAAGTTAGCAATAGCAAGTTATCCTATTGATGATGAGCTATGGTGGGCTATTTAGGTAGTAAAGGGCTCGTGGTTGATAAGCTATGGTCAACAGCAAAAAGGCTAGTTCTTGCTTGCAAATTAACTTGTTACACATGGGAGCAGACCAAATTACAGGGCATTTGCAAGTTGATAGCAACAAGTGGACTTGTTACAGGTAGGAGTTAACCAAGTTGCAGGGCACTTGGTTCTAGATGTTCTACTTTAGAATTGAGAGGGTTATATCACTGATGCCTTCTTTGGCCCAAGTTTATATGTTCATTGTATCTCAAATTCAATATTAAGCACAATTATTTTTTCTAATATCAAAGTGATAAATTTCAATTCAATATTCTAGCATAGAAACAATTTTATTTGAAATAATTTCACAATTTCTTCCCTATTTATATAATTTTTTTCCAATGAGGCGACAAGGAAAGGAATGATAGGGCTTTCCTGCTTGGATATTAAGGATAGATTTTTAGGTGCACATCATATGTGATTATATTATGTAGATCAAATTATAAATTGACATATATCAATTAGTCAATAGCATTTCATTGCAATTAATACATAATTGATTTTATATACTATATAATATACATAAAAATTTTCTCAATACTAAAAACATTATAAAAATATTTATGTTTTCATGTCTCTTCATTTGTGTTTAAATTTTTGTTCTCTCATAATAAATTGTAATTAATAACATTTGATAAAAGAAAATATAAATTTAAATGTGAGGTGTTAACATTGTCACTTGCACAATGATTTAGTTAATATGTCAACAACTATTGGTTAATTTATATAGTTATAACATGTGTCTTCTTTGGAACCCTAGCAGAGGCACCACCTTACTCTCTGCTAGGGTTTCTTTTCTACCAACCACTGTTGTGAGAGTTTATTCTTAAGTTTTTCTTAGCCTCTCTTTGCTTTCTTCATCGTCTTCCATCCCTTCTCCCTATTTTTGGTCTCACCATCTCTAGTCTTTCCTTCCACCTTTTCACCCTTCACCTTTTTCCTCCATAGTCTTTTTAGTAAGATAAGTGATTTCATGTGTGAAAAAAAGAACTTTTATCAATGTTCACAAATAATTAAGATTAAAACATTAAATTATGCGATCTCTCAAGAAGGTGGCTTATAATGGGCATACACACATGACACACCTTACACTCTTCACTCAAGAAAATACAAGCCAAAACATGTACATTGAAAGTCTGTGAAAGGAAAGGGTTTTGTTTAGGAAATGGAGGGGAAGCATTCCGAAAAGCTGGTGGAACCAACCTCTTTTGATGGAGGATCTAAACTTTAGACACTCACCAAAGAGCAATATGCTAAATTATGGGTATTTATTTCATGTATCCATTATCATGCATTTGCAGTTGATTTCCTCTTTGTATGTGTGTACACCCTCTTGTTATATTAGATTATTCAAACATCTATTCTCATGTATAGTTTCTGGTAATAATTTATAGGTAGAGGTAGCCAAGAAAAACTTATTAGTGAGCACTGATCTTGCTGTAAGTATTTGCCAGCTAGCCAACTACGACCTAAGGTTTTATTAATTTTGTTTCAAGTTTTATCTGTATATGTGTGTGTGTGTGTGTGTGTGTGTGTGTGTGTGTGTGTGTGTGTGTGTGTGTGCGCATGAAGGACCTTATTTTTGTTTGATTGTATTAATGCAGAGAGAAATTTGTTTAATAGAAAAAGGGTGAAGTTAGTAGGGATGAGTTGAAGACAAATAGGGTTACCAAAGTGTCACAAGTTAGCTTTGTGAACAATTTGAGGGGGACAAATGTGCTCGGTTTAACATGAAACTTTGTGGAAAAAATCAAGCATTGTATAGAGGCTTTGTGGCTCAAATTGGGAGCTATCCGACTTGTGTACTATTCTCCCGATTCTTCCCCTTTCAAGGGTATTATTATAATTTTGATAGGATTCACTTGTCTAGTGTGAGTCAAAAAGCATATGCTTGCATTCCTTACATTTTTAACTTTGTGTCTACATAAGATGATGCAAATCTCCACCAGGAGGTAATAAAAAATGCCTTATGTTAACTTACGAAGAGTATATGTATTTGTGTCATATGGTATTTAGCTTAAAATGCTCTTTAGGGGGAACGCTTCAGCAACTTGTTGGGCACTTGCCGAAGGCACTTTGGGGCCTTATCAGGTGTTTGTTCAGGGCTTGTTGACACTTAGTCTAATGGTCTAAAGGAGTGTGTTGACTTGAAACCTTCCTTACACACTCTAATTTATGTAATAAGGCATATATAAAAAAATTGCCCCTCTCCCTATTTGATTATCCTTTTATTTTTGCGTTTTATGGACTAAAGGCTACTTATATGGCATTCTTAAGGCTCAATTGTTTAGTTGCTTCAGTTTACTTGCTTATGTTGTCATCAGATATGTTATGCATATTTCACAGTGCCCCGCATATATATCCAAGTATGGCTCGAGTATGTTGGAAAGTTGGCATGTCAGTTAAGATTGATGACATGCATCGCACAATTTTAACTAGAAAGCTATCAGCTCATGGCAAATGATATCAAAGCTCAATTGCTATAGAGCAGATCATGCATCCACACAAATTTGGCTTCACACCAAGCACTAGTCTTGCAAAGTGCCTAAGTTCTCACTAAGTACTTAGAGGAGTGGGTAATGAAAACAGGTACGCAAGAAGAAATGGTAAGCAGGGTAAACCGACTTGAGAGTCAGGTGGTGGCAGTAAGTTCTCATAATGTCAAGGTGGACAATTTGATTAGATTTGGCTTGTCCAAGCTTATAAAGGTTATGAAAGGAATAAACATTTCACAAACTCGTGAAGAGACGCTATCAGAGACTTAGCCAAGAGGGTAGTAAGAGATTGAAGTGGATCTTGGGCGAAGGTGGGAGAATGTTGCAACTAAGGGAATGTTATTGGTGCATCGAGTGCAAATATATGCAGAAGTCGATTAACTTACTGCAAAACAAGGACGTTGGTTATGTGTTTATTCTTAATAGTATTTGAGAGAATGCAAACCACTCAAGATAGTGAGTGAATTAATGATCCATCTAGTGGCAGGAGTCCCGAGAGAAGTCTTAGTCTCGCTAGAAGGCTTGACCACATTCAGAAGGACAAATTAGCAAGCGGTGGACCTAAAGGGTGAAGCCTTGGTTGTGAGAGAGTGCATGGCCACACTACAACCAGAGGGTTGAAATATTCAAAGGGATGCACTAAGTGGGTGAATCCAGTGGGGGAGTCCAAGATTATATCGGAGGGCATGATCATATTTGAGTCAAGGTGGTCCAGAAGGATCATTCAAGATGCTAGGAGTTAGCACATCATGGTTGTGAGATGGACCTTGTGGCAATGACCTTGAAGCTCATAATTGTTAGTGCATAAGCATGTGGTGCTCAAGCTAAAATGACAGGCTACTTTAAGCTGAACCCTTTTTTGAGCAAAAGTGGAGGAACCATTAAAGGATGCACTTAAAGTAGGTTGTGGTGGCCTAAAAACATGAAAGGATGTAGAATGAAAGGTGCTACAGGGCGTTATTCTTCACAGGAGTGGCTGTAAAAGCTGTGATACAAGAGTGTATTAACTCCAAAATGCTTGCATTAGAAAGTGCAAACTTAGGAGAGGTCATGAGAACCATGGTGTAAGAGAAGCATTAACTCTGAAAAAGGGTTGTGATGGCTGAGTTGGTAGAGTGTATCAATTTAGAAAGGGTCAGAGGATCCAATCAAGGGGTGTAGCAAAGTGCGGGGATTGTCGAACCTAATGCAAGCAACCTCGAAACCGGGGGATTAGTCTAGTGTCTTACATAGGTGTATGGGCATTAGATGTGAGACATCTCTGGTAGTAGAGTCTCAAACATTAAGTGTGAGCACAAGCTATAGAGGTAGCAAACCAAGAGCTACAAAGGTAGTGAGCATTCAAGTTAGAAAGGCAACAAAGTTTGAGTTTCAGAGGAAGCTTATTCAAAGTTTATAGAGGCAACAAAATTTTTCAGTTTTAAAGGAAGCTCATTGAAGTTTGCAAAGGCAGCAAAATTTTTTAGTTTCAAAGGAAGTTTACCAAAGTTTGCAAAGGTAACATTATTCTTAATGGAGCCAGCTCAAGGAGGCAAGCAAAGAGGAAGTTGAGAGAGAAGTTGATAAGCAGTAAACTGAAGACTGTCTTGATGCTAATTAGGTTGACGATGCTATCTTTTTGAAAGTCCTCGGGTGGTTTTGGCTCAAAGAGATAAGCTTGGAGCAATTGAAAGAGTAGCTCAGAGGAATAGACTAAAGACCTTCATGAAGAGTTCGAGGGAGTAGCTTGAAAGGAGCAGATTGAAGACCTTCATGGGAGCTATGTCAAATTGAGAAGTCAATGAGGACATTGACTTTCTTTATGTGGGAAAAAATGTCATAAATCAGCCTTATGAACGATTTGTAGGACAAACGTGCTTGATTTAATATGTAATTTTGTGAAAAAATCAAGTATTATATAGAAGCCTTGTGGCTCAAATTTGGAAGCAATCCAACTTGTATATTATTTTTTTAATTTTTTCCTGTTTCAGGAGTATTATTATAATTTTGACAGGATTTGCTTGTTTAATACGAGTCAAAAAGTACATGATTATTTTCCTTATGTTTTTAGTTTCACGACTATATACAATAATGCAAAATCTCTACTGAGAGTTATGAGAAAAAGTTTCATATTAACTTATAAAAAATATGTTTATCTGTATTATATAATATTTAACTCAAAATACTCTCTTGAGCGGAAGTGTGTGTCTGTGGCTTGTCAAACTCTCGTCCGACAAGTCAGAAGTAAAATAGCACTTGCGGGTTGAATATTGGCCAAGGATTGCAGTAAATGCCAATTAAAGAGCCTAATGATAATCTTATCTCACTATGATCGAAAGCGCCTATTGGTTTACGAACGATATGGGGGTGCCAACCTCCTCGCAGGGCACGCTTGACGCGTCAGTAACAATGCTTAGTTTGCTTCTTCATATCCTTTGCATGCCTTGAAAAAAATAGTGATGGATTTCATCATATGTTATTCAAAGCCTAACCTTGGAAGGTACGTATTCTATTGTGTTGAGTAACTTATTCATAACATTAAAAAAAAATTTGTTCGGAGTTTTTATTATCCTAGAATTAATATATATATATATATATATATATATATAATTTGAAGAATTTTAAATATCTAAATGAAAAATCCCAAATTTAGTCTTATTATTTTTTAGGTTTTAATAATCAAGATCACTAAATAATAAATTTAGTTCAGTTTTTGAGCTGTTTAAGATTCTAAATTACATATGAATCTTAAAAAAAATTAGAAAAAGGAGAAGGATTTACTTTATTTATAGTCTCATAGGTATGCATATTTTAAGTAAATTATTAGATAAACCATATATGCCTCATTTAAATAACATGGGTCAAAATTTTGTTAATTTAAAAAATATCATGTCATATTAGAGTTGTGACTTGAAAAGGGTGCGGATACGCATTTAATTGTCAATACTTGGATTTACAACATAAAGCAAACGAAGGAATTAAGAGAGGTCAATCATTTATGCCTTCTTTGGCCCAAGTCCATATGTTTGTTGTATCTCAATTCAATATTAAACACTATTATTTTTTTTTTCAAATATCAAAGTCATATAAATTTCAATTCAAGATTCTAGCATAGAAACGGTTTTATTTGAAATAATTTAGTACTTTCTTTCCTATTTATATAATTTTTTTCCAAGGAGGCGAAAGGGAATGGAGTGATAGGGCTTTCGTCCCTGGAATTTTAGATTTTAAGGATAAATTTTTAGGTGCGCTTCATATTATATTATATTATATATATCAAATTATAAACTGACATTTATCAACTAATCAATAATATTTCATTATATTTAATATGTAGTTGATTGCATATAATGAAAATCATAGTATCCTAAGTATGCTTCTAATCATTCAAGAAGCACAAAATAAATATAAAAAACGGAAGCGTAAACACATGCGTACCTTCGGCCATTGCACACTTGTACGGGTTTGATTTTGCTTTTTAATATTCCAGAATTTCTCACACTTTCTTTAGACCTTAGATGGTGTA